>OX940974.1:41986788-42173979 GCA_954871275.1 Leptopterna dolabrata | reverse complement strand
GAACATTCCGAACTTGGTTCATTACTTATGTAATTTCTGTACATATTTTATAACTGATGAAAAATAATGTTATTGTAGTTATTTTGGTCTCGCTAATATTTTAAGATAAGATGACTATTTGTTTTGATTAACTTTTATAAGCTTTGTTTCGTTTTGAGATGGGGGTTAAGCTTTTTGTTTATAAAAATCATCTTAGAAGTGTGATATATATATTTTTTAATAAATATTGTAGGTGTCCAGTTAGCCCAGGTGTTAAAATTATATTGTTTACATTATATAGTTTTTTGATTTTTCGAGCTTGAGGTTGACATCAATAACAAGGTGTATACATAAATTGCTCTTATTTCCTAATCAGATTAAGTCAAAAGACTGATTTATATCTAGCTTTCTGGCTACCTTTTTCTCGAAGATTTCGGTTTCCTGTACTTAAAAAACCTTCCATTTCCATTTATTTATTCACTTTAGCTTATAGAAAAATATTCCAGAACAGAACCTTTTATATTTTTTCTAAACGAACTTATATTATCATTCTGTGTCCCAAGTGAGTTATTGGTTGTGAAATCATTAGGTATATTCGGTTATATTGAGCAGATATGAATACTAAACATCCAAATTATTGTATATTGTGAACGCCCTTTTTCTTTTTTTAATTCTCATTCACACTGTGCTGCAGCCATCTGGACTGTACGACTAGAGGGAACTGAATAGAAAATACTACAGAATTATTCAGCCTTCCCGTGTTCTTTAGTCCCCATTTTGAACGTAGGTATATCCAAAGTGGAACAGAAGCATTATGCTTAAGCCTTATTCTGCATCATCAGATCATTAATAAATATCTCCAACGTAGATCGCAGGCTTGCACTGCTTTGAGGTGCTGGATAATGATTAAATACCTAAATTTTTCAAAGACCTATAAAATTGGAAATTAGGAAAAGGTATGTAATACTATTACCATTACAATATTGGCAGAATTGTATAGAGGATCAGATCGTCCAGATGCTGAGTGGTTTAGGTGTATTGCATTCATAAATATATCTATATTATAGATGTCAAATATAGATGTTTATAATATGTACATATATATTTATGCCTGAAGAATTTTTTTATTGGTTACTACCAAAAATGTATAGAAAGTGATGTATAATAATTATTAGTATGCATATCCTCTTTTGAATTACACACTGATTCATTAAACTCATATATTTATATGTATATGTGATAGATCTTCAAGACTTATTTATATGGGATCAGAATCTTTGTTGAAAATTCCATTATTTCTGATTAAGTGTAAGCTTTTTTGGCACGCTTTTGTCAACTAGTTTTAACTTTTTTTTTAACTTTTGTCTTAAATGCTACGTTTTCTATAGTTCATGCTTTGTTGTTTTTAATCTGTCTTCGATGAACCGTGTAAAGTAAACAATGATATTCTCTGAGGAAGTACTGTTATGCCTTGTTTACAGAAATCCAATCCCCTGTTCACTCTTGTTTTGACATTTTCTTTTAATATCACAATATGAAGAAATTATTGGGAACTATTATGGAAACACTCCTGGTGTATTTTCTTTCAGTTGTATCAATGTTGGATGTGAGGAACAACTTTAAAATACATGTGCGTTATTAAATTGATTTCTTTTTTGCTGCATCACCTTAAATCCATTTCACATTATATTTTCTGTTTAGGTGAAGTTGGACCAAATGTTGCCAGTGAATCGTAAGTAACTTGATGCATCATTGTAGTATACGAGTTATCACAAATCGATTGAGTACCTATGTTATTACAGTTTTCTTATTCTTGGCATTGATGCTGGGTCTTTCTGAACCAAACAATGAGTCAGTATAATATGAACATGGATATAATATCCATATATAAAAGGGCTCAGTAGGTAACAAAATCTTTTTATGAGGTACAAAATCATGTAGCCATTTTCTACATGATGAGCTACCGATTGGTGGTCAAAAATGACACAAATGGACTCAGCATTGTGACACTTATCACTAAAGCCTTTTGCATATCTTATCATTGAATCTTTGGGGTTATTCTGTTCCATCCTACCTCCTGGGGTACAGGAGTAAGTTTAGGAGAAATAGGTATACTTTCGGCTTTGGGAGTACCACGAGCCAACATAATTTTTCTAAAAGCAGTTAGCAGAACAACACAAGGAGTACAACACCGAGCTGAATGAATAGTACTGATGCGCCTCTCAATATGATAGTTAAGCCAATGTCATTCTATTGATGCATTCTTTATAAATTGCGAATAATATGAATGGAAATGGTTATATTGATCCAATGTAATATGGGTGTACATTCGCCTACTAGCTGTATTATTTAGTTTCAGTCTATAAATTACTGGTCAGAAACACATGACATGAATATTTTATTGGCATCAGGATATTGACATTAAGTGTTGGCTTCTTAAGTTTGACTTGATACCTAATGTTTGCTTAGTGTTTGTATGCTAAACCTTTCCTATTTATAGAAGTGATACAGAATCTGCTACAGAGAGGGGATCTAGTGTTTCCAAGAAATCTCTGTTCAAGCTAAAATTCAAGAATAGCGCAGCTGGCAAACCTGCTGATCCTCAGGAATCACCTATGACAGATCAACAGGTATCTATCCAATTCTTATTATGTTCACAACTTAACCATCCAGCTATTTTTAAATAAATTAATAAAACCAGTAGCAGAAGGACGGGTAATCTTAGCTTAGTATTTGGATATTTTTCCTCACCTTAATGTTCATGGCTGGGAGCTAGAATGTTGTGCAGTTTCTTCTAACGCCCATCTTATGTAATGACATACTTTCAAGCATTTTATTTTTCAAGTTCTGTGCACGAAAACTGAATTTAAAAAAAAAAACGTTATTTTGTTCTTTCCTCCCATATGTAGAGTAGTGGGTAAGACCGCAAATAGGGTAGAGTAATATGATGAACCAAGACCATACTTAATATCGAAAATGAAAATGGGTTTGTTGAATTAGAAGTCAAATAGGTACGTAAAAGTTCCAGTAATACTGCCTGACCTAAGTAGTGAATTTTCGAAGTACCTAACTCACCCAAATACTATATGGATAAAGATAGGCATGAGGAGGGAATACGCAGATGGAACGAAACCTCACAAAATTCTAAAATGCAACAAACCAAGCTGCCTACTGGAGATGAAAAATCAAAATCAAGCAAACGGTCATAAGAAGGCAACGCGGCTTGCAGCCAACACCCTAATATGTCTGCAACATTGAAGGGTGAAGTTTGGTATGTCCTTTAAGGTGACAGCTCGGTATATAAATACATAATGAATCAGCTGAATTATCTGTTTATCCTAGAATCTTCAATTTCGGGCTTCAAAGTCAATCTTTGTGATAAATTATGAAGTATGGTACCTCTTATGATTAGTAGTGAAACATTTTTACTTTTTCCTGTGTGCATATAATGTGCAGGTGGGCCTTTGGTAATTCGAAGTTTTGACAGTGGGCAGTTCTCGAGGTGTTTGTGTGGTTTGTGTGCTCCTTAGACAAAGGCTATCAGTATCGTCTTATTCAGCCCCACATCCACGATCCACCCCAAACAAATGCTGTTCGACCATTTGTTAAACCGGCAGCATATTGTTCAAATGATCAGATTGAGGACAAACCATGGGAGAATAAACTGGAGTCTACACCATCCAACGAAAAACGGAGTTATTGAAAAAATAGTCTATTTCCACTAATACACGAAAAACGCACACAAAAAAACTGTTATACCGGTTTCGGTGATCAAACCATCGTCAGTAATTCACAATAACAATTTGCCGTTATTGTGTGTTACTGACGATGGTTCGATCACCGAAACCGGTATAACATTGTTTTTTGCGTTTTTCGTGTACCTACCTATTAGTGGAAATAGACTATTTTTTTCAATAACTCCGTTTTTCGTTGAAATGGGTTTCCACGATTTCGTCGCGAGTGATTTAGTTCGTTTTAGTTCCTACACCAGCCCCCCAAGTAAGAGTGAAGGATGCTCCACATTGCGGAGAATGCGGCGTTGAGGAAGATACGGTCCAGACGGTTATGGGTTATGGGTTGTTTTTAATTAGGTCTAGGTGAATACGGGCAAAGACTCCAAGATCAAGAAATATTTAGACTGTTGAGAGCGGCAAATTCAAGAACAAATTAAAAATATTTTCAAGTTCGTGAATACCACGTTTATGAGTAGGGATTTACTGTTGTAAATATATGATTATTGTGTAGTTCAGTAGAATGAGAGAATGGAATTTTATATTAGACTAGCCTGACAGCTCGCTTCGCTCGCTATCCGAGATTCGCTGTACGCAGTATCGTGGAACCAACAAACGACGGAAAAATCCCATAGCCTACCGGGTATTTGTGCCCAATTTTATCAAAATCCGTCAAGCCATTCAGGAGTTGACCATGGTCGACCATATTTCCGCTATGGTCAGGGAATTAAAAATGCGCCTACGTTCAACTTGGGAGGCTACCGGATATTGGTGCCAAATTTGGTCGATATCCGTTGAGCAATTCGGGATTCGACCATGGAGGGGCCCATGGATGCGCTATGGTCGACCGCGGGGGTAGTCCGAAGGGTCGATCGTAGATAGAATTTCACGTAGATTACGAATACGCGATAAAAAATAGGGGTTACCATTTCAATTAACGAAGTTGACCATGGTCGACCATAGTTCCGCTATGGTGAGGGAATTAAAAATGCGACGTTGCACAACTTGGGAGCCTACTGGATATTCGTGCCAAATTTGGTCGATATCCGTTGAGCAATTCGGGATTCGACCATGGAGGGGCCCATGGATGCGCTATGGTCGACCGCGGGGGTAGTCCGAAGGGTCGATCGTAGATAGAATTTAACGAAGATTACGAATACGCGATAAAAAATAGGGGTTACCATTTCAATTAACGAAGTTGACCATGGTCCACCATAGTTCCGCTATGGTCAGGGAATTAAAAATGCGCCTACGTTCAACTTGGGAGGCTACCGGATATTGGTGCCAAATTTGGTCGATATCCGTTGAGCGATTCGGGATTCGACCATGGAGGGGCCCATGGATGCGCTATGGTCGACCGCGGGGGTAGTCCGAAGGGTCGATCGTAGATAGAATTTCACGTATATTACGAATACGCGATAAAAAATAGGGGTTACCATTTCAATTAACGAAGTTGATCATGGTCGACCATAGTTCCGCTATGGTCAGGGAGTTAAAAATGCGGCGTTGCACAACTTGGGAGCCTACCGGATATTCGTGCCAAATTTGGTCGATATCCGTTGAGCAATTCGGGATTCGACCATGGAGGGGCCCATGGATGCGCTATGGTCGACCGCAGGGGTAGTCCGAAGGGTCAATCGTAGATAGAATTTGACGTAGATTACGAATACGCGATAAAAAATAGGGGTTACCATTTCAATTAACGAAGTTGACCATGGTCGACCATAGTTCCGCTATGGTGAGGGAATTAAAAATGCGACGTTGCACAACTTGGGAGCCTACTGGATATTCGTGCCAAATTTGGTCGATATCCGTCGAGCCGTTTGGCCGTGCATAGAAGGACAGACAGACAGACACACAGACAGACAGAGATTCGTTTTTATAATATAGTAGAGACTAGCCTGACCGCTCGCTTCGCTCGCTATCCGAGATTCGCTGTACGCAGTATCGTGGAACCAACAAACGACGGAAAAATCCCATAGCCTACCGGGTATTTGTGCCCAATTTTATCAAAATCCGTCAAGCCATTCAGGAGTTGACCATGGTCGACCATATTTCCGCTATGGTCAGGGAATTAAAAATGCGCCTACGTTCAACTTGGGAGGCTACCGGATATTGCTGCCAAATTTGGTCGATATCCGTTGAGCAATTCGGGATTCGACCATGGAGGGGCCCATGGATGCGCTATGGTCGACCGCGGGGGTAGTCCGAAGGGTCGATCGTAGATAGAATTTCACGTAGATTACGAATACGCGATAAAAAATAGGGGTTACCATTTCAATTGACGAAGTTGACCATGGTCGACCATAGTTCTGCTATGGTCAGGGAATTAAAAATGCGACGTTGCACAACTTGGGAGCCTACTGGATATTCGTGCCAAATTTGGTCGATATCCGTCAAGCCATTCAGGAGTTGACCATGGAGGGGCCCATGGATGCGCTATGGTCGACCGCGGGGGTAGTCCGAAGGGTCGATCGTAGATAGAATTTCACGTAGATTACGAATACGCGATAAAAATAGGGGTTACCATTTCAATTAACGAAGTTGACCATGGTCGACCATAGTTCCGCTATGGTGAGGGAATTAAAAATGCGACGTTGCACAACTTGGGAGCCTACTGGATATTCGTGCCAAATTTGGTCGATATCCGTTGAGCAATTCGGGATTCGACCATGGAGGGGCCCATGGATGCACTATGGTCGACCGCGGGGGTAGTCCGAAGGGTCGATCGTAGATAGAATTTCACGTAGATTACGAATACGCGATAAAAAATAGGGGTTACCATTTCAATTAACGAAGTTGACCATGGTCGACCATAGTTCCGCTATGGTCAGGGAATTAAAAATGCGACGTTGCACAACTTGGGAGCCTACTGGATATTCGTGCCAAATTTGGTCGATATCCGTCAAGCCATTCAGGAGTTGACCATGGAGGGGCCCATGGATGCGCTATGGTCGACCGCGGGTGTAGTCCGAAGGGTCGATCGTAGATAGAATTTCACGTAGATCACGAATACGCGATAAAAATAGGGGTTACCATTTCAATTAACGAAGTTGACCATGGTCGACCATAGTTCCGCTATGGTGAAGGAATTAAAAATGCGAAGTTGCACAACTTGGGAGCCTACTGGATATTCGTGCCAAATTTGGTCGATATCCGTTGAGCAATTCGGGATTCGACCATGGAGGGGCCCATGGATGCGCTATGGTCGACCGCGGGGGTAGTCCGAAGGGTCGATCGTAGATAGAATTTCACGTAGATCACGAATACGCGATAAAAATAGGGGTTACCATTTCAATTAACGAAGTTGACCATGGTCGACCATAGTTCCGCTATGGTGAAGGAATTAAAAATGCGACGTTGCACAACTTGGGAGCCTACTGGATATTCGTGCCAAATTTGGTCGATATCCGTTGAGCAATTCGGGATTCGACCATGGAGGGGCCCATGGATGCACTATGGTCGACCGCGGGGGTAGTCCGAAGGGTCGATCGTAGATAGAATTTCACGTAGATTACGAATACGCGATAAAAAATAGGGGTTACCATTTCAATTAACGAAGTTGACCATGGTCGACCATAGTTCCGCTATGGTCAGGGAATTAAAAATGCGACGTTGCACAACTTGGGAGCCTACTGGATATTCGTGCCAAATTTGGTCGATATCCGTCAAGCCATTCAGGAGTTGACCATGGAGGGGCCCATGGATGCGCTATGGTCGACTGCGGGGGTAGTCCGAAGGGTCGATCGTAGATAGAATTTCACGTAGATTACGAATACGCGATAAAAAATAGGGGTTACCATTTCAATTAACGAAGTTGACCATGGTCGACCATAGTTCCGCTATGGTCAGGGAATTAAAAATGCGACGTTGCACAACTTGGGAGCCTACTGGATATTCGTGCCAAATTTGGTCGATATCCGTTGAGCCGTTAGGCCGTGGGAAGACGGACAGACAGACAGACTCACTCACTCACAGAGATTCGTTTTTATAATATATGGAGATAGAGATAGAGGTAGAGGTAGAGATGTGCTGGCAATATGTGTTAAGCACAAGGTCAATATTTAAAAAAGAATGATTTTATGTTATTATCTCTGTATAATCGTAAGAGATCTCAAAGACTTAAATTGTATAGAAAATTGTAGACCGAGAGCTAGCAATAGTCCGACTCAACAGGAAAAACATAGTTTTGATTGTCTACACGCCGTATCGGGGGCATATCGCTTTTGCAGGCTAAAGTGGGGACATGAATTCAAATGGAAAAACATAGTCACGAAACATGGATTGTTTAATGCTGAACCCCAATATGTGCGTCTGTCTGAGGCATTCTGGTCAAATTTTCACAAAAACACCTGTTGAAAGAGCTCAATTACTAATAGTGGGAGGCGCACCGCTTTACCATGCGGGATGAAATATTGTGTACCTTCATACTTGTTAACAAATTCTGCGTCGAAATTGTCCAGTCCATTGAATAAGAACGCTGCAAACTATTACGCAAGGGTTTATTATTTGCCTGTATAGATGCCCCTTCTGCATAGATACTGTTTTCTGGTTCAATATCTACCTCGCGTACCAGGAAAGCCCTGAATCGAGTAGTGGAGCCAGCCCGGGAATTAAAGTTTCATGAAAATGCGCAGGATTCAATAATTCAGTCACTGATTATTGTTATTCATGAAGCATAACGTTTGTTCAAGTTACAAAAGTACTTATCAACATACTCAAAAAGGGCCATTATTGTTGAAATGAAATAATATCTCAGAGCAACCAACTCGACTTCATACACCCATCCGTGATTATAATCATGTGTCCCCTAGCAATGATATTTCTGGGCTGGATTTATACCGTTTCATTCGCGATCACGTTGACGAAGGTTGTTAACCTGGTAATTGCAGTTTCATAAAAATGCGGTTTATTAAATAATCATTCTATCATTAATTATTTGTTGTTATTCATTAAGTATAAGGCTTGTTTAAGTTTAAAAAAGTACTTATCAACAAAATTCAAAATAGTCATTCTTCAAATGAAATAATATCACAAAACAACCAACTCGATTTCATATAGCCATGTGTGATTATAATCAAGTGTTCCCTAGTATACCATTTCATTCACAGTCCGGGTGGACTCAAAAAATTCTCAAGTTCGGAATCAATTTATAAACACGTTAAAAAAACCATACCCTTCCACTGAAAGTTTCCAAGCAACAGCTTTCGGGAAATTTCAACCACTATTTTTCATCCCGTAGAGATGACAAACAGTAACGCCGAGTTTAGGTTCGGGACCTACAATTTCATTTTTTTCATTAGGTAATTTAAAACTTCAAAGAAGAATATTGATTCGATTTTTCATTGACCTTTGTCAGCTACAAGAAATGGCTGAATTCTTTGGGTCTAAGCTTTTTGTAAACTGTTACTGGGTATCAGGCAAGATGCTGTGGCTGGGGGAGTGAAAGTCGATCAAACCCAAGGATTCTCTTGTATACATGTGTAATGTTCCGAGTGTTGATTTGAGGTGCAGTTTGAGAAGGATGATACTCATAAATCGCCCATAGAACATTACAATATTAATTTTAATTGGGTTATTAGATGAATAACACAGTGGTATAACGGGAGAGTGAATCCCGTACAAGGTGCTACGGCAGACTGCAAAGGAGGGCGATGTCCTGAGGGGAGTTCGGGAAAAATGGTCGAGCTGACCAAAGCAGTTCCAAAGAACTGGCTCGCAACACATGGAGAAGCTGACACGAATTGTACAACACATACGGAAAATTTCACAAAACAAGAAGAAGCTGTCTGATGCAATATCTAGCAATGCACCGATATCCTGGTAATAGTGGGTAACATGGGCAAGTTGGGAAATCACCAAGTATGGATGGAAGTGGGTCAGTACCTGTAAAAGAAACACGCATACCCAGCTACAGTGACGTTACAACCCTATTTCAAACCCTAACGCCATGAGTTTGCCGTGATTTGCTGGTTTGCATGGCTTTTACAGGATGTGATTTTACTGCTTCTCTCTTCAAAAACGGAAACACTATACCCTTCAGTTTAATGATAAAAAATGCCATCTGTTTGGAATTCTTTGCCACAATTCACACAATCATTGATACTACTCAGCGATTCGTTTGCGAACTGTAATAAAACACGGTCCTTCAGTGGACTAATGACGGCTTTTGTTTCGAAAATACGTATAGGTCTTTAAAAAACCAACGATCCGTTATTTAACGATTTAGAAAGTCTGAGCCACAAGGGATATCACCGACTAATCACTGCAGCAGAAGCTACTTCGTTGCTGCTAAGTAACAAATATGTGGATGAATTCCACAGACAATAAATATCCCATCCCGGGATCCAACATATGGTTGGGAATTGAGCATAGGCAATTATCACCGACTTTGGTTTGATGGAGACGTGGCTCCAATAAACTTAATGGACGTTATAATCTCAAACGAAAACGGTAAGCTACCTAACTTTGGTTGTAATAAATTCATATATGAGTAATTTGATTTTGACATTTTATGTCTTTACTATGGCACATAACTCAAAAAGTGTGACGTTACGGTGTGACGAAGAAAGCGTTATGAAAAATTTCTAATGATTTTCACGTACAACCGATTCGTTGCTACGGAACTTTAACTTCGCCAGTTATCATCGTACAAAAATCGTTCACCACTCGTTGGATAGCTCTCGATTTACCTAACCATATTACGTTAACCACTGCGGAGTGCGTGGCCGACAAGCTGCGGTATGAGCGTGATTGTTTAAATAATTGTTTACACACAGGTGATCATTCTCAATACGTGGTGCGTGGTGTGGGTGCGGGAGGGGGCGCAAAGACATAAAATGTCCCTCGTGGTTGCGTACTTGTACGAAAGCTGTTATATAGTTTAACGTTTGAACAATTTTGAAAATTCTTTCATTTCTTTCAAGCCTTGCTCCGAATTTTCTCTGTGTAAATGTTTACTCTGTCATCACCATAAAATTTTCATCAAACGAAGAACACACCGAAAAACTATTACATCTACAGCATGTAAAATTTTTGACCCCCTCAAAATTTGACTGTTTCCTTCCCAAGGTACGTAGAGTCCAAAAATGGAATAAAAAACGTTGCAAATTATTACACGATTTATTATTTGAGGTGCCCCTCCTGCGTTGATCACTGTTTTCTGTATTGACTACCTCGTGCTCCCTTCAGGAAAGCCCTAAATCGAGTATACTGGAGCCAGTCTCCGGAATTACAGTTTCATGAATATGCGGTGGAGTCAGTAATTCTATCACTAATATTATTTGTTATTCGTGAAACATAACGTTTGTTCAAGTTACAAAAAGACCTATCAATAAAATCCAAAGTGGCTATCTGGGGTGTTTCTGTTTGTGGTGCTATTCATCAAGTATTGTTAAAGCTTGTTAACTATATCAAATTTTAATTTCTTTACAGGCTGACCAAGAACCCAGATCAGATGACGAAGGAGTTGTTTATGCTGAACTTGATTTAAAAAACACAGCTCCAGGTAAATTTACTTTGCTCATTTAGTAAGTGAATGCATTGTAAATTTAAACTCGCTGAATAATCTAACAACATATTTATATCATACGTCATAATTTTATCATCCCTTAGGTTCTAGAACTCACTTGGTACGGCCAGAAGATGAGAAGACTGAATATGCTGAAATACTACATTCAGGAAAAGACAAAGTTTAGGAGATGATGAATAAATAGGTAAGGGCCCAGCAAGAGTGCAAGAAGCTGATAATGATCGTGATTGGGATTTTTCTTAAATCATTAGAAATGGTAAATTTACTAGTTTGACTCCCCAAGTACTAAGAAACAATCCTGGAAGACCTAGAAAGTGTTTGGAGTGTCGATTGGGTGATTCAAGTCTTGTCATGATTATGAAAGCACTGTGAAAAACCAATACCATAAGCAAAAAAATCGCCTATGGCTCATTGTTGGGGGGGGGGGGGGGGGGGTTAATAGAATGTGACAAGGAGGTCAATGACCTCTGACCAATTTTCAATGAGCAGTTTTCTTTGGCAGAAGCATGGTAAATGGTGATTCCTGACAGTCCCTACAGTTGAGAGCGGACAGTCGAAAAATTCATTTTTCTGCCTGACAGCTCCACTACACTGACATTTTTGTTAGACCAAGAATCCTTTGACAAACAGCTCCCCCAACGTTGACGTGGCACTTCATCCCCAGCTGCCTCTTTTCTCGGATTTAATTACATTTGTTGGAACAGTGTTGTAAGGAATTTGTTATACATTGTCTATGTACCTTCCCTTGAGATGTCGAGGAACTGAAACACCCTATAACTGCAGAACTGAACTTGGTTACCCAGGAAATACTTTCAAAAAGCTGACAGGAATTCACATAACTATAGTTTAAATGTGTGCTATGCTGCGAATGAAGGGTTCATTCAACACTTGTTATGTTAATCAAAACTTGATATAAAAATATTTCCCGTGGTATTCATGTCCATAAGTTGCAAGATAAGGAGTTGTGATTTTTAATTGTAAAAATACTTTTGGATCACCTTGTATTATGAGGTGAGGTTTACTTACCAGAAACCCATAGTAATTATTCCAACGTACGTACTTAGCTGCATCCACCGAATCAAAACTGTTGATAATACTAACTTTTCCATTACTTATCCCACTATGTTAAATCATGATAGCCTCACATCGTTCTATTTTGCTGTCCTGGCAGATACCTACAGACTCGTATTTCTTCACTTAATACTACATTAATGGGTTCGTGGTTCTTCCTATAATAAATGATGATATCCCAAGTTGGTAGTTTTCAGCATTTCACGGCACTTTTACTGGTATCAAGGCATTTTGTGCTAAATCAGTTTTAAAGGTCACACATTAGATAGGTAAATGGTAACATGAACGATGCCCCCAAATTTAGGCCACTCACCAACAGCAGTGGCTCTTCATGAATTGCCATTAAAAATAACTGCTTTAAAGCAATGTGGCACCGAGTACATTAAATTATAATATGATCTGAATTGTTAGGACATAAGGTAGGCATTCGTGTTATAAAATTTCTTGTGCTTCAATTTGTCATGTCTGGGTGTTACAAACTTTCTGAGGGAAAGTGTTAATTAAAATTTATTAAATGGAAATGTGAAAAAATGTGTCCAAATAAATGTTCATTATAAAAATAATTGGCGTTTTCTAAACTATCTACCTGTATTCTTGTCACTTAACACGTTCAGTGCGGTGCGGGACTTACTGACCTCGCTTTGTCTGCCATCCCAAAACTGATGCCTTTGAAAACGGCGGCCAGTCAGTGTGGGGCAAATTTTTCTAGACTTCGGTTGCGTGCGAATGGCGTCAAGACGTGAATAATAATGATAACTGGAAAATTCCAGTATGGATCTGTACATAGGCAGTACCCTACTAGTGCACGTGTTTACCACCTTGGAGACGAATAGACCCATAACCGCATTCTTGTCACTATAGTTACCTTCAATGCGGCACGGGGGCAATAGACCTCGTGTCCGAAAACCCCAATTTTCATCTCAAAAACTGAATGCTTCACTTGACATTCAGAATTTCACGTTTCCGCGCTCTGGGCCCCTCTAGTATTAGGACAGGTGTGTGATTGTGATAAGTTTGAAGGGAAACCAGCAATGCGTGATGTTTCAGTTAAAAATATTCTTCTAGGTACCATGAAGCTTTTTTCACTCTGAGCGTTTTTCATTCATCTTTTTCCAAGGTTTTATAATGTTTCATGATATTTTTTAACCAGAGTTTCATAATAAACAAAATAAAAATACCTATGTGGAAAAAAAAGATTTCTAAAGTTTTCAATTTATTAATTTTTTGAATCTATTATTTATTCTATCAGGAAAAAATAGCTAATTGAAAGAGAACTAGAAATACGGTAATATTTACGCAACCAACAACGTTCATTTTTATATTATGCATATTGGAGTTAAAACATTCGGTAGTATTTGGCAGTAAAATAACCTCAAATTCTAATTCGATGATACATTTACGCAGCTATTGTATTTATAATAATTTACCGAACATTTCAATTAGGTAGGTGTTTCATTACCTTGATAGAATGACCGTCAATCGAAAACTGACCTCACCTCCGATTCAGGGTGAAAAAATACCGCGAAAATCATGAATCACGTAACGTGTTAATTGAATAGGTACCTCCAGCAAACAAGATTTTTAATTTTTGCACGCATTTGCGTACCTACGTTTTTGCACACTCGAAAATTCGAGTGACGGATCATTTCCATGAAATTTTACGTAGAATCCAAATTTGCTATAAAAAGTAGGTTCTCATTTGCAAAAAAAAAGGTGAAAAACACATTTTTCGCACGCGCATCTGCGCAAAAACATAAGGATGGCCTTTTGACGATTTTTCTATCTGCAGTATAAACCGAAATTAAATCGGTGGACCTTTCATTTGGGGGCGCCCTGTAGATAGGTTCAAATTTTACCCAAAAAAGCTATTAATTCATGGCCTGGGGCTGCAGTACATCATTTCAGATCTATTCTGAGTTTGGTGGGAATTACCATTTATCGCGAGATTCTGGCTGAAAAACTAGGATCTACTATTCGGGGTCAGTATGAACCGTTACGCACTTTTGGAAAGTTTGGCAGGAGGTCAGATTGTCCCGTGTCGCACTGAAGCGATGGGTCTGGAATTTTCCGCTGCACTGAACCTGTTAAGTTGTCCCCCCCCCCACCCCCCCCCCCCCCCAGATCAAAATTTCCCCTGGCCTCAAACATTCATTGAAGGGCATTAAGGTTTTCTGTCTTCTTTTGAGGTGGAAACATCAGTTGTGATATCGTATTAAACCTGATTTTGTGAATTTGTCACTGTTCTGGTTAGGGTTTTTAGGAGACAAGGTCAAACAGACTGGGTAGGTAATCTGCATTACCTAAGTAAATCTTGGCGTTATCAGATGCTCACCATAAAACCCAAAGAAAGGAAGGGGCCAGCAGTTTAGTATCTCCAGGTTACCCACAGAATCAAGTTCAAAATCCCCTTTTTCAGCTTTTTGGACAACTTTTTGATTCTGATCTCAGGTTTGAGTCTCTGGTCGAAAAACACAAAAGTAAAAGTAAGTAAAAAGTAAACTTCCCTTTCAGGCCGGGGCTTTACTTCCTGATCAGCTGTCCTCTCAGTAGGATCAGAATTTGATCCGATCATTTCACTCATGGATACGTACCTATTGCCTCACTGCCCTAGGTAATGACAAGGGGATGAATAGAAATTTACTACTGGAAATAAATCTTCTTTCTCACCTTCTCAGTAATTTTGCATGAATGGTCGAGATTCCACCATCAGTGAAGGTGTGCATGCACAACACATTCAACTCATAAGAACTAGGAAGGAGGCAGTGCCTATCCCTGTTCCCACTGAAGTTTATTGAGTGCTCAGGGACTGCGGATAGGCCAGCAGTCACTATGCAGGAGACGGAATTCCTGGTTCTGTGGTATTGAGAGGCTTCAAATTAATGACACCTTGGCTTCATATTAATGATACCTTGGTAACCATCTGTAAATGGAGTACCTACTTATGTATTATGTAGTAAGTGTGGGAAGGTGAAATTGTGGAAGTAATATCAAGTAATTAAAAGTTAACAGTAAAATGGGTTTATTTCTGCAAAATATACTCTCATAATCTACCATCTAGAAGCTTTTATAATCTCATACCCTAAGCAAGATAGAACTAATAGCTCTTGAGGAACATCCGCTACAGTTTCTGTTTGTGAGCCTCTCAAATGCAGGAGATGGATTCGGTTTCAAGATATCAGGTAAGTAGATACTAATTACTGCTATCAGAAACACTGACGTGCGACTCCACCAACTGTTACAACACAGAACATTTAATTATTGAGTTCATCCCCTTCTGAATATATATACACTACTTGATACCAACACCCTCTATGAAGACAGATCTACGACTACGACTAATGCGCCTCAAACCACTATTTTAATATTGGTTTGCAATGAATAGAAGTTAAGGCCATTGAAGTGGTGGATAACATTTCAAGTTAAATAAGTTTATTAATGATGTCGAATTTATAATGCCTCAAATTATGAATGAAATTAAGAACATTGTGGCTTTATAAATTTCAACTGTTAGCAGTCAACATTTCATTCACAATACGTTCAACATCTATTACCAAAAATAATAATAAAAAAGGTTCACCCGATTCACATCATGAAAACGTATATATTCATCAATAATAATTTTGTAAATAAATTATAAGATGCAAAAGTAGGCAAGTAACTAAAACAAGATCAACGAAATTGATTGATACACCAATACTGATTGGGTAGAAAATTCTGAATCCTAAGCTGGCTGTGGAGGAAAATATTTTTCGCTGATAAACTCCTAACTCCCTCGATTTTCATGAACCAATAGCCATAGCCTAAGCCAATAGCCATTTTTTTAAAGCATAAAAAAACTGCAGGGCCACACAGCTAGATTTGGAATGGGAGCAGTAGGAGAATACGGGAAGTTATTATATAAACAAGAAAGTCCTTTGCCGATGAGGTTAGAACAGGGGGCATTATATGTACCTACGTAGATAGCAGGAGAAAATTAGAAAACTCGACAGAGAATAAGAAACCACAGAATCTTGCTATATTATTGAACGAATTTTCATGGATGAACATCAAATTCAGGTTTACTACAAATTGTTGAATTAGTGACTTATTGAAACCTACATATGCACAGCCTGTTTAATTATATACAGGTTCAATGTTTTCCAATGAATTATCACATTTGCCTAGGAAAACAGAAATCTGTTGCTTCTAGCCAAGGCCATAGTAATCCGGTCAACTTACTGATCAGATAGGTAAAATTACTAGTAGACGGTTCGACATAGTTCAATAAATTGATGTAATTTTTTCCTAGGTACAAACGTTCTTCTTCATTACATATAATGTTATACTTTTTACAATAATAACTAAAAACCTATCAATACGGTTCATGCAAAGTTGATAGTTTTTCATGTTGAAAAAGAGGACATCTACACTGTAATAATACATATGTTGCCAGCCACTACGGCTAACTACGTAGGAATTCAGTCCAATTCTCACAACAGTTCTTATTCATGAAAAAGTATCGATAGATAGGTACTGGTTCAACAAGATGTACAATGATTGAGGCCCTTGTATTGAACACGGTGTTGGAATAAAGATACTTGATATATTATCTGATTGCAGTGATAGAATACTATAGGTACATTATTACTCCGGCATCTACACGTACTTAGTGCAGGTAAGAATAGGTATGTTTGTCCAATTCAGGGAAGAACGCCACAAATGGAGTAATTTGGTGAAGCTGCCAACTCTGTTTCCTGGGTTTTTCTATTTGTACAGTTCTACCAACTGTATCATCTCGATTGGAACATCATTATTTTATCACTACACCCATGCAAAATGAATCGCTAATATCCTTTCCCTTGATTGATCAGTAGGTAGGAAGGGTTTGTAGATTGCAGGAGGTACCTACTGTAGAGGCGGATATTGCATGCAATATTCCAGGGAATAGTTCCAGTTCCGGGGTTTCATATTTGGGAGAAATTGGTGACTTGTTTCTCTTGAAGGTGTACATTGAATAAGACTTGGGAGAGACCTACCACTATAGACATAGGGGGAGTTCAATGAGTCGTGTGTGATAATTGTGAGACCCTCATGGAAAAATGGTGGCCGTTCAATCAATGTTAGTTGTAGCTTAACAGATCCAAATGCTTAACACCTCACAGTCAGACAACAGTGTCTGGCTGGCACGGAGGTTGGTAGCTGAATTTGGGATAAGTATATAATATATACTCGTGTACATAGGTACACGTGTGCGTGTGTGGGATATATGTACTCGTGTAGAGAGAGAGAGTGAGAGACAGTGAGAGAGCGGACGTGACATGGTAACCTCGGAATGAAATTAACAGTTGTGAGATGGGGTCTACTTCTCTCAATCAAGAATAGGAGAATCAAGAATACCTAGCTGGCAGTTCGGTAGGTATTATAAGTAGTTGTTGTGCCAACTATCGATTCAATTAACTGAATACTATGTCGCATTTCATCAACAAGAGAGTTAGAGTTAGTTGGACTCCTGTGAATCAACTTGAATTGGTGGCCACCAACCTTTTATACTTTGTATTGTACTTAAATGACAATAGGCAATAGGTAAATTACCTCACATACGTATTGAATAGTGAACTAGTTGAAAATAGTTGATCAACCAGTTGGATAGACATCTCACAGAAATCACCCACTGCAATTGCATACCTACCAGATACTTTGCACCCATGTCACCTTGATTTTTCCTACTTTATTCCTTTCTACTGTAAAACCGATCTTTTAGAGTTTGTGCTGTTTACTGCATTGCACTGTAGGTATTATGAATCCCACACGAACCCTCAACAAAAACAGTTATTGATGAAGAATCATTTCAGGATAGGTTTGGATGGCAATTATTCAGATAGGTTGTTAGATTTAAAGGCACAGGTATTTGGTAAAAGAGTTGTGAGAAAATGGAAGATATTTCGTCTTTGTATGAATCAAACAAGATTTTATAAAACGGGTAGGAATCAGCGTCAGATATGAAACTGATCATGGATGTACATAAAAAAAGAGAATGTATTCTGTGATTTTCCACCAGAGACTGACAGATCTACTTAACCCTTAACTGCCCGATGTGCTTCTCAAGGCACACCTCTTTTGAGGCCTATTTCCGCCTTGAGAGTAAGGATATCTCCAACTTCAAGGTACTATTGGATATCCGCCAAAATCGTTGATAACGATAAGAAATGTTGAAAAAGTGTGGTGGGTTCACATTACAATACTATGTGACCAGCCAAAATGTAAGGGTAAGTTTTTAATTTACTTCTGAAAATATTCGTCATATTGACCCCTTGATTTTTTTTCAAGCTCATTAACTAGATGCTGCTTCGAGGAATACAACCATTTCCCCAACCAAAACCGAAATATGAATCAATAAAACGAGTTAGAAGAAGTGTGCTTTCAGACGCAGTGGTCAAGTACAGGAAACAAAATATAGGTACCATTCCTAGCTAATTTGTGATTATTTTTCACGAGGTTTGAGTGTATAGTAATTTCTGCAGTTGTTTAAAAATGTAGTTTTTGGTCTTATTTTCTACAGGGAACTATATAGATCTAGAGGAGAGAGTATGCTTTCGACTTCAAGGATGACCACTGTGCATATCAAGGCACACTTCACTAGCAAAGGGATTGACCACTATGCCTCCCAAGGCAAACATCCCACAGTTAATTCCAAAATTAAAATTTCGGAAAACCATAGCCATTTTTATTCTAAATGAACTTTCTAAATGAGAAATACAAGAGGGAAAAAATTCCAAGTATTTATATTCGTGGTCAATTAAGGGTTACCATAGATTTAAGTTGAATGAGGCAATCCTAATAATTAGAATGATGAGAACATTTTAACAAAGGGCACATGAAGATGATACATTAGATAGGTAGGTATGTGAGAACATTACAATAGCTCTCACTTCGTCTGACTGGTAAGCCAAAAAAATATATGTAGGTATTTCATTAGGGAAACAATAGTCAAACTAACAATGAAATTAATACTGTCACATAATTTTCCTGCGGTGTGAACTACTTACTAGATGAACAAAGCTGGAGAGGAAAATTCAATACACAGAACAAGTATAAATATGATAATCCAAACAAATGACGAGCATAATACACCTACCTGCTCACAATAATACCTAAGGGGGGAAATGACGAATTCCAACATCTCAAGTGTATACTCTTGAATAGGTAGTGAATTCTTGACAAATTACCCAGATGGTAATTAAATTACATAGGCATATCTAAGGCAACAGCATCATTCATGTTTGCTTCTTCAAGTTAAAAAAAAACTAGATAAAGGATCGGGAGTGACACACAGAACATCGTCTTTCATTCATTCATCAAAATGATTAATGCAGTTAGTTAATCTGCGATTAAAACAAAAATTCATATGACTTTCGAAATGTATGTTGTCAAGGATGAGTTTAATACTGGAACAAAGGTGGTCCATACCCTTCATACTCCAACCAGTTTAGTACCTGAAACAAAAAGAGTTGTTTAAGTGAAAGTACAATACAATAAATACTACCAAAGTAGCCGGGGCAGCTAGGTGACAGCTTTCACTTGCATGATTTATATAAGCATGGAAAAACTTCGTTGCCATGGTCCCAAACACGCTCACAGTGCCAATATAATACCGCACAAGGGGTCCCCCTGGCGAAACCCATGCCCAGTGATTACATCCCCAGACATCTCACCTCCTGCCTCTAGGGCCGTCACACCTTCCCGGAACAGATAGGCTACACACTCAACTAAACGAGCTAGAGCCCCGACACCGCGAAGACAATCGGTCAGGGCGTGATGGCTTATCATGTCAGAGGCTTTAGCGAGGTCCAGAGTGGCAAGGTGGAGCTACCATTTCTTGACCCGGGCCAGCGAGATGACAGTCGGCAGAACCGTCAGGTTCTCAGCAGTGCCGTCCGCTGGCGGGAAAGCTCTCTGGACATCACCAATGACACCAGCCATCTGGAGGCGAGATGCTATAATCTTCTGGAAGTGGCAGAAGAATACCGATGACACAGAAATCGGACGGTAGCCTCCAGGCCCACATCCTCCTTTCTTGGGGGTAAAAACAGTCTGGGCGCGAGTCAACGGATTCAGGGGTCTTCCCGCTAGAAGAAGTACGTTGAGGATGAGCAGCCTTACAGACTTTGGAGCATGGTTCCAGCGGCAAGCGGAAATACCATCAGGTCCAGCGGATGTGGAGTTGCAAACACGGCATTTATGTGCCTCGCCCTCCAGCACCGGGTTACACATTACACCATGCAAGGAATCCCTGTGGGGGCTGGAGGCACCACAGGCTCTCCTGGGTTGTGGCTGGCAGCACTTAATAATGGCTCCCAGTACTCCAAAGCTCCAGGAGGGAGGGCACTACTTCATCTGCCCCAGCACCCTCCAGTACCTCCGTGGCTAAACGGGCCGGATACTTCCTCCACAACCCCTGAACCCGCTGGTACTCCCACCGTCTGGCTCGCTTGGCTGCTCTGTTACCTCCACACGGCACTGACGCTGGAGGATCTCTCCTATGGTGCCGTGCCACGGTCGCCTCCTCAACCCACGGGAAAATACGCCCTACATAAGCAGCAACCTCGTTTTCCAAGCCTGGAACCCCCTCAACAGCCCCCCTTGCCAGACCCTGCAGGTAGGCACCTCATAGCCATCAATCCTGCCTACCTGCTCCCCGAGCCTCTCTACCTCGATCTTGAAACTACCAAGAAGATTGGAGGACCCGGGGGAGGATTGCTGGATGGCGGGCTGCTGCCCCACGTCAGCAAGGGGAGATTCGGGGGAGGCCCCACTGCTATTTGCCAGGACAGCTTCCTGGACGAGCTGCTTATAGTGCAGCCTCAGGCATATGGACTTTATGGCGGAGCGTGTACACGAGGGGTGCTGCTCATGTAAATAAACATTCATATTCCACACCCCTCTGCTCAACGCCTCTGCTTCTTGAGCTGCCATACACTGCAAATCCTCGGAAGCATACCTAGGCCACTTGCGCTCTAAATCAATAGCTGTATTGGCCTCTATTGGATGCTTCCGTCTGACGTGGAGCCCGAGGTCAGACTTAGATCCGAACGCGTGGTCACAATGGGCACACTGGTGGGCAGCTACTGAGACAGAGGATAAGGATGAGGGGTAGGAAGAAGAAGAAGGAGAGGAAGGCGCCCCTGCCTGGGGCGCCTCTGAACGTCTCTCCAAGAACCCCGCGTGCCAATGGGCAGGCGGGGGCTATGAGGCCGATCGTTATTGTCAGTCATAGTGAGGAGACGTGCGACACGAGGGACGGGGAAACCATTGGCATGAGTCCCCCCCCCCTTCCCACCAGAGGGTCTTTCCCCACCCCTGAAGCTTTAAGTGGGGTACCACAGGAAAACCTGACGGAACCACCACCCACTACTCAAGGGGTCCCCGGGTCACACGGGGATGTAGACCTTGGCTTGAGTGCCACGAGTAGGGATAAGCTGGACTCCGAAGAGACCAAGCCATTGCCCCGCTGTGACACCCCAACGACCCACCACACACACTCACCATCCAATGTCTTTATTTCGTATTCCCTTCCGTGTATTACACAGTTATCACCTTCTCCCACACTCTAAGTCCATTTCACGGCTACTTGAGCTAATACATTCCAAAAATAATCTTATTTTTACATTCACTGGAATACCTCACTACTCACTGACTTGTGTACGTTCCATACTAAGGAGGAGGGAAAAATTGGGTGAGGGATAGGCTTCATACAGAACCATAAATACTAAAAGATAAATGAAAGTTAATACCTGTAGTAATTAGGCTTAAATGGCCCAGCTTTATTTAAACCCATATATTTGGCCTGATCATCAGTAAGCTCCGTCAGATGAGCATCAAATGTTGGTAGATGCAAGCTAGCCACATACTCATCTGAAATAGATGGTGTTGGATAAAATTACATGCAGCATGATGAAATATTCAGATCTGGTATTGCACTAGTTCTAAGTACCTACTTGTTTTGTTTCAACTATCATATATTATACAGAAAAATAATTGAACTTTTTTCAAATTGCACATACCCATCTTTTTTGGTAATAGATAAACATCGGATTTGTACCTTCCAGTGGGAGCATTGAACAATTCTATCAGTGCTAATGCCTGCAAGATTGAACATAAATATTAAATTGCAATTAAATTCAAATGATAGAAAGAGAGGGAGAGAGCGAGATGGAATGGCTTTCAGGACAGTGCGGTGACAGTTACTCAACGAGGACCATGATTTCATCAATTCATCAAGTTTTACAGCATACCTTATGGGTAATGGGTAAGCCATGGTAAGATTTACAGAATAAAACAAATAAACCTTTCGTTTATCACAGTGTATATTTAATCACAAAGCCATTCACTCTGGTAAACGAAAGGTTTATATTACTCTCTACATCTGACCATGAATTCTTCATCCTCCCTACGTTCAGTGCATTTCAGGACGTTGTGGGCTTTTTCTTCTGTGAACTGTCATGGCTCAACCATATTAGAAATTCGAGCTAAAAACTGAAAGGTGTTACTCGAACTTTTATCCCTTTTAGGCCTCACATGATTCAATCAGAGGTGAAGAGCCATCATTGGACGGGTAAGCAAATGCAGGTTTTCTCAAAGCTAGCGCAATAGGCGCCAAGACAATAACTTGTGATGCTGCAAACTTCCATCCAAAATGGGGATACAGAGGTCAGATGCTCCAGCCTATTTCGACACTCCAGCCCCACGTCTTCTCCTTATACCTTCCTCATAGGGAGGTCTAGCACTACCAGAAGGAGAATAGTGGACAACACACAGCCCTACTTCAACAGGACAATAGGACGCTTACAATGGCCTGAGGGTATACCCAGTACCCCTAATGAGAGTAGTGGCTTGTGCAGCTATGCCATCTGTGTCGTTCTCAAGAAAATTTGCCATTCCTGCTTCTCGACGAGAACCCAATTGAAAATTCAACTGATTCGTCGAGTTTTTCTGAACCACTGGTTTTTCCATGGCATCATACCACTAATGTAGTTTACGAAACAGCATAGGAATCATGAGTTTTCTCGTTTTGTGATGTATATGAGTTTTTTGAAGTTGGTGGAACGTATTGCATCCACTACACTCTTTGGAGGTAGAAGAGGAAGCGACTAAGTAAGTACGGAACGTATTGCATTTGTGCTATTGGCTTTATTCTTTACGAACACTCTAAAAATGACATGTTTGGTCAAAGGCAGCTGATACTAGAAAGAGGAAGGACAGAAATGTGTTTGAAAGTGTGTGAAATGAGTGTTACCGAGGCGTGAAGTAACAGTCTTAAGTACTGAAAACATTCCTCCCAACAAACAATTTTTTTTTTTTCATTTTGACGGAGGTCTATTCAAATTTAACTGCTATGTGAATTTTTATAACATGTTTCAGTCATATGGCAATCAAAGCTGACTGAAACATGCAGAAAAATATAAATTAGAAAAATAAAACATAGGTAACACTCTACCATGAATAAAAATACCCACACGGTTTTGACTTCTTGCTGCCCCCTTCCTCAACGTCTGGTCTTAGGGAAAAAAGACGATACAGCACTTCATCCTCTCTATATCGCCTTCCTCCCCACCCCTTAATCACTTTTTGAAGGAGCAACAGACCTACCTGGTAACACTCCTTATTGCCATTTTTCACAGTTTTCTGGGACAAAGATTCAAATGAACTTCCTGGCTCGGATTTTTTATATAATATATTCATTTATTTATTTCTGAAACGCCCCTAGGAGTTTCACTTGGATGTTGAGCCAACATTCATCCACGAATGAAGATTCATTTTGGGCCTTTTCATGTGAAAAAGTCAAAATGTTGGCTGCAGAATATGCAGTGGGACAGTAATACTCCTTACTTTCCTACCCCCAGGTTTTTTTGTGTGCATAAACATGAACATAACGTTCCACGATGTATAGGTACGTAAAAATGATTTAAGGTCCTCACACACTAGGCGGGAACAGGACGGGAAACAGCCGTGGGACACGGGTCGTATTTTTTCGCTTCTGCGTATTTGAATGGAGATAAGCACACTAGGTGGGACGCGGCGGTCACGGCATGGGGCAGGAACAGGACGGGTTGCGGCGCGATCGCTCTCAAAGCGAAAAACAGCGCGTCCTGGCAAGGGACGTTCTCCCTCCACCGTCCAAATTTTCTCCACGTTCACGCTCGCCTTCCCCACGCCCGCCTTCCCTTGTCCAAGGTACATTTCTCATTCATAACTATCATTTGTTCAATTAAAATAGGCGCTGTTTCTCCAATTGCCTGGTCATTTCTTGATTCCCTGATGTGGGACATCACACAAAAAGTGAAAAACTGGCAATGTTTTGCTCGCAATTAAGTGTTCAAATTCAAGTTATGTTGTCACTAAAATTGCTAAAAATCGTGTTGAACGTGATTTAAAAAAACTTAAATATGACGATGGGTTGGTAGGTATCTCATCTTCTTTCAAAATTCACTCATGATCATGCTGCATGACTGGAACTTTTTTTATTGGTACCTATACATATTTTAGGCGTCAAAATGTTCAGTGCATCAATGTCAAAGTTTCAAGCGCATTATGTTAAAGGGCGATCAAAAAATGTCACCTCAATGTGAGAGCCAGTCTTTCTCGTGGACTAATTGATTTCCGGAAACTGGTATCCATCTTCGTAATATGTGGTTCCACCATACCCAACAGCTCTCCAAAATTTTCACAGTTCATTCGGTAGTAGGTCAAAAATTTATGAGCATCGTTTATGAGGTCCTCAAAAATCGTACTGAGCTTTCCAAGTTCATCTCGCTTCTTATGATGGTCATGAACCCACATCCTTTTATTAGGTTCGGTGAGAGAATAGCCGAAACTATAGCTTCTTCCTCAGAAGAAGATGATGATGAATCACTCATGAATTAAACTTGTATGCTACTCTCACTCTAAGAAGCAAATGGGACAAAAATGTTGTTGGAGATCCAGGAGATCTTGAAACGAGGGGAGTATGGAGGGGAAAGAGAGTTGAGGAACGTCCTGCCTGGTGTGGGTATAGGCGCAGGACGGGACAGCCGCAGCCGGCCGGCATCCCGCGTCCTATCCACGGCGTTTCCTGTCCTGTTCCCGCATAGTGTGCGAGAACCTTTAAGGTGACGCAGAAATCGCTTGTATGCGAAATACAAAAAAAGAAGAAAGTTCCGGTCATGCAGCATGCTATAAGAGCGAATTTTCAGAGAAATATTCGTGCTACTGTGTAAAAAGATGATATAGTGAGAAACCATACCACTTTTGGAAAATTATGTAATTTTTCGTGATTACATAAGATGGAATTATCTTCGTAGTTCACCATTTAATACCCATTCAATAGATTTCATTCACAAACAAACAGTTTAAAAAACCTGTTGCTCCAGCTCCACTGGAGATTTTACACGTTTACACGATGCAGGCTGCCAAGAAAGTGACCTTGACAAATTAGACTTGAGCAGGCTAGAGGCTACCTGCAAAAAAATAAGGTCACAGTGCGAAGCTAACCTACTAGACAAGCTGCCTGAAAAAAGAAGGCTGAATGCACTTTGACTGAAGCAGACTGTCCATAAGGCCAGGACAAAGGAATGTTCAAGGTGGTGAGAGTCAAGTTTACTTGCTTCAAACTACTTGGTGAGGCAGGTTACTTCGATGCCAAAATGACAAGCAACCTTTACGGTTTTTGATCAAGGTTCTGTCCACAGGATGCCACTAGCCTGCTCAAGGCTACTTTGTTAAGGTTACCTTCTCAGCAGCCGGCATCCTGTAAACGCGGCTTTAGAATCAACAAGTCAGCCATTACATAAATCATTCCCCACTGCCCTCCATATCTCAAGGGTACCTACACAGTACTGCCAACTAATCAGCACCAAATTTAAGTATAATTCCTTAAAATCGAATATTTTGTATAGAAATATTTACTGTCTGTCGTTTTACATGCTAATCTTCCTATTAGCAATATTCTCAATTCAAAGAAAAACGGAGTTATTGAAAAAATAGTATTTTTCCACTACTACACGAAAAACACTGTTATATCGGTCTTGGTGATCAAAAAATCGTCAGTAACAAACAATATCTGAAGGCAAATTGGAGAGGTGACCTTATAAATCGTCAAAAAGTGAAATGTGGTCGACTTGGATTGGTTGTGAAGAAGAATGGTGAATGGAACAAAGGAGTGAGTGATTTCGTTCGTATATTCTCAATAACTTTCAATAGTTCATAAATTAATGATATCAGCTTGTGAGTGAGTTTTGTGAAAGTGTGCCATCCGACCTACCACATGAACTCAACCTAGACAATGACATCACTTATCACTCTTATCAGTCAGCTTCCTGAGAGCCAAGAACAGTTTTCAAGTACCTACCTACCTGTTTTCTGTGCCCAGTAGCATCCATGCAAATATCCATTTTATTAATCTAGTTTTGGTACCAAATCGTAGCAACCATTCTGCAAAACCTAAGGGAATCGCTGGTGTGGATACTACCACATACTGATTTGTATTTGGTATGGACCTATTTATGTCACGTGCCAGCTGTCATCATCTCCGGCTCAGGGTTTGGAAAACTGCAGTTAGATCTTTCCTGTTATCTACCATCTATCTCTACATCTTGATCTCTTGCTGCAACTCTTTCTTGATCTATCTTCTTCACCTTTTTTTTACCTATATGGAGTTGGGCCTACATCTTCATCTCGTCACATCATCTATCTTCATCTAGTCACAGAACTTCGGGATATGATACCTAATGATTACTTATTGTCTGGCATATCTCAAGGCCACTGTAGTTGGAACAAATTTAGTCGCAACCCATAATCATTAGTTACCTCACTCAGTGTTCAATAACTAAGTGAAACTTATCTATTATTTTCTTATTTTCCCTTGTCATATCACGGTATCTAGTCACTGGTTATTTAGTTACTCCTAGTCATTCAAAATACAGTCCACTATTTACCATTATTTATCTATTTAATTCTTAGCAAACTCAGCAGACTCACTGCAAACAGAACAGTAGGTACTTATTGGCTTTGCAAACAACTAGGTAGTTCCTCCTTTAGTTTTTGTTTTCAGAAAAAGGCTGAATGTTTTACGTAACATTGAACATTATTTTTGAAATTAGTTATAATGATTAGGTACGAGTAGTTTAGCTAAATTGCTACAGTTTATGGAATGACACTTTGCTGTTTGTTTCACAGGTTTTGTTCGAGGCTGTTATTGTTATTACTGCTCAAGAATCAAGATTTACTAGAAATGATTATATTAATTACATTTAAAATAAAGTTCTACTGGGTATTTACACAGTTTCAAACACCTGTTCTTGTGCAATAGGAAATATGCACTTAGCTAGACCCAGCATTTCTATACAATTACTTGCGAGTAGTCTACTAAAAACCTTGAAATCAGGGATTTTAACCAAATCAATCCCCCTACCTCCAATCTCGGCTCTCAGTTTCTTTTTATTTGCTGTTACATGTCCAGTAGTAGTGTCTGTGGGCTGGTACAAAGGAAGATTTTTCTATTTTCGTGTCCCTCTGTGTGTGCCAACGTTGGCATCATGAACGGGGTAGGTTGGCAAAATTACCCCTCCTACCAATAATGGGCCAATTTGCCCGATGATGAGATACATATATGTTCAGAAACGTAGGCAAAAAAGTCTACCTTCTTCACTTGTCCAAACCTCAACACCTACAAAACTGATAGTGGGCTACAGCCGATTCTGCAAATGTTGGCTCCTTAGTAAATTTAGGGTGGGCTTTTTAGTAAATTTATTACGTTGGGCCTTTCTTTTGGGGCAAACGACTATGTAATCGGCCTTTCCTTCAAACTGTGTCAAAATGGTACGGGTGGGGCTATGTTGGGAAATAGTGGGTTAGGTAATGATCGGCAGCGCAGCGCAAAACTTTCTCTGTCAAGCTCATTTCCCAACGTTGGCCCAACTAGTTTGTGCTAAATGGGTTGAGGATGAAACAAGTAACACTTCATTTTTCGTCAACATTCACATTCCACATTCACGTTTACATATAAATTTCACTCAACGAATATTTATACAGTAAGTTACCTGTGTGGCAGCGGTAATTGATACTACAAAGGAGGGCAAACTTGAGCAGGACAGGTTCACTAAGCGGCCTTCAGCCAGAAGCACAATGCGCTTGCCATCAGGCCATATAACATGATCGACCTGAGAACGCACTTTTTCCCATGTGAGATCTGGGGTTCGCAAACTATTCTGTAAACAACAGAAAATTTTTAGAAAGCTAGTTTCACGTATCTCATATTATATAGGTATATTTATTCAGCCAGGTAATTTTTGTTTGAGCCTGATTCAAGTTTTAATGGACTGCTCAGTTTTCAATTTCGTACCCTTATGTAGGTAAGGGGGAGTTTGAAAAATATAAATTGATGAGAAGATTGAATCATGTTTGCATAGCAATGTAGGTATGTTTACAAACACAACACTGCATAACAATGTAGGTTTATTTATTAAAAGTAATGACAGCTAGATAACTTACAACATCTATCTCAGTGTTCGAGTGTCCCATATTACAGACAACACAGCCGTTTTTCATTTTGTCCATGTGCTCCCTGGTAACAACATTCTTGTTTCCAGTGGCTGTTATGACAATATCTACAGCTCTTATTACTTCATTCAATTTTACAACTCTGAAGCCATCCATACTGAAAAGGATAGAAGGACCAATGGAAGAAGACATTAAGTAAATCTCAAGGTGAAAGTCATTTCATCATCAACTCAACTTAATTTAACATTTGTATTCTTATATAACTGTACCAACCTTAATCACTCTGCAACCTTACACAAAAATACATGAGTGGGCAAGAAAAAACTACCAAGAGGAAACAGAAGCATTTCTTCGTTGTACTTGATTCAACACGAGTTTTCCAAGGGACTGGGAATTAGACTGAATCATCAAGAGATTCGAATTATCAAGAGTCGGCCGTATTTCCTTTACGCTCGGTAGATATTCACATGCCTCACACACAGATAATCAGTTCCTACTATAGTTGTTACAGGGAGACACATTCAACTGGTTGTTTGGTTTTCTCATGATCGTCTTGTTATGTCACGCTTAAAATATCCCTTAACTCTTTCACCCTCACTGCGGCAATGAAGTGCCAAGATGGAAAATACTCTCTGGTAACCAAAGCCGTATACATTAAAGTGCAATGCCTTCTGAATTACTCGTTGACATGTTTATGTATAAACTATTTGTAATGATTCAATAAGGCCTTGAATGACTATGTTTGAATTCACTCTTATCCTTCCAACGATTTTATTCCTCAATCGTGCTCCTTGTGAAGTCAATATGAATGGAACGGGGTGTGTGCAAGGGTCATGAAAGCGGTTCATATTATTTTTTTAATGAAACTTAGATTCCATTCTAAGAACTTCGACTCCAACCGCACTGTCCTACGATAAGTAGTTCTATTTCTATGATTCTTCAAATTTTCAACCACTTCTGACACCACAATGGGCAGGGGGGGGGGGGGGTCTCGCCCTGTTGAGAGGGATGCAATGACGTTAGAATCGGTGGAGACTTCGGAAAATCATGGAAAAGGAACTAATTATCATAGGACAGTGCGGTTGGTGTCAAAATTCTCACGATGGGATATCTAGTTTCATTTAAAAAATAAAGTAACTACGTGCACATACCCCATTCACTTGAAATATTTTTTGTCAGCTAAAAGGGTTTTAGGCAGGTGTGCCTACTTAGTAGGTAACAAAAACGCTGCAAAGTCCTTGTCACATGGGTTTATTATTCTACTGGACAAACCTACAGAAATGTTGGCTGTTCATTTATTGTTTATTTCATGTGCAATAATTGAAACAGCTATTTCTGATGGTTTCCACCAATTTTGGCCCCTAAAACACGAATTAGGTACGCTCCTTTTTTTTCAATTTATATTTGATCATTGGTGGTGCCATTTAATCGTCTTGATCCACGTGTTGATACTACTTCCATTGTTATTATACACATTGATGGTGATTTCAGACGATTTCCCAGGTTTTTGATTCATAAAAAATCAATTTTGGGAGCTGAACATTTGGTAGAACCTCGATTTTCCACTCTTTGGTCAAAATCGACTTCATATTCGGTCTTCTCGTCCCAAAAAACATGGAAAACGATACCTCAAAAGCTCATTTTACTAACATGTTACTAAAACACAAAAAGTACCTATTTTTGTGCACATTTTCATTCATAACATCCCTGGGTATATTCCGATCGGGCTGAAAAGTTTCGGGACACAACTACGGCCCAAATGGAGCATGTGTGCGAAAGAACGACTTTTTTAGACCAAAAATGAAGCCGTTACACGTGATACGGCGGACGGACATTGCATTTTTGGAATCTCCGCACCTTGAAACGGAAAAGAAAAAATTTTGAGGGGGTGTTATAAAAATTTTTTCCTGACCGAATACATAGGTGTATTATTCACAGAATAATAAACCAAAAAAACTACTGCTTGAACCAGGAGGAAGAGATTAGAGTCCAGAGGATCAACAATTCTCGTTACCCAAGACCTTTAGCTTGCTTTCCTACTTTCCTATAATAATGTAGGTGCGCTTCCCTTCCTGCATTGTTTACACTTTTTACCCATCCTGTCATATAATAGTGACGGACATTAGAATAGTAAAATGTCAGTTGGACAATATAAATGAATTTAACACCACTGTTAATTAAATTCCATTCTGACAGAATGAGTGGGAAATTCAATTAGGTCAGTGGAGGGAATGCATTGGAAAAAACGCTGCAAGGTCCTTGTCACTTGGGTTTATTATTCTATTGGACATACCTACAGAAATGTTGGCTGTTCATTTATTGTTTCTATCATGTGAAATAATTGAAATAGCTATTTCTGGTGGTTTCCACCAGAAATGTGTTTTTGGCCCCCAAAACACAAAGTGGTGTTACTAAAAAACAGAAAGTAGGTACCTATTTTTATGCACATTTTCACTCATAACACCCCTGGGTATATTCCGATCGGGCTCCAAAGTGGCAGGACACAACTAGGGCCTAAATGGAGCACGTGTGCGAAAGAACTACTTTTTTAGACCGAAAATGAAGCCGGTACACGTGATACGGCGCACGGCGGACGGCGGACGGACATTGCATTTTTGGAATCTACGCACCTTGAAACGGAAAACAAAAAAATTTTGAGGGGGTGTTATAAAAATTTTTGCTGACCGAATACATAGGAGTATTATTCACAGAATAATCAACCAAAATACCTAATAAGCTTGGGAAGGGGAGACCAGGGATGTGTCAGCCGCTCGAGCCTCTGTAAGCAGGCGGGCTCCTAAAGGCTTGTTAGCTAAAGGGTATAAATAGCTTGATAGCTTTTAATATTTAGAAAGGCGGACAGTGTTCTTTCAATTTTATCACTCCGTTATTTTCGCCCAGGGGAACATACTGACCTCAATGATGGTTATTTGCTATCAAGGCTTACAGCGCCCGCCTCCCCCAAGAGACGCTGCTCTATTCAGATAACCATCACTATTATTAAGAGAAACTAGTACCTACAGCATTTAAAAACAGGAAGAGGAGGCGCACCTATAGTGTTGTAGGAAAGCGAACCATAGGGCATGGGTAACGAAAATTGGACTGAGGTACCTAATTTTTTTATTTCAAGATACATAGGTACCTATGTAACCCTGTTAGCAAAAAAAATAAAATAAAAAAAAATAAATAAAAACCAGTTTCAGTTGGATTCCATTCATACTGACTTCACATGGGCATAGATAAGAGGAGCACTGGCAGGAACAAGGGAAGGTAGTTTACAGGGCATACAATAGATAGCAGAAGAACGTATTGCACTTTAATGGGGCTTTGAGAGCACTTCCCGTTGGCCGACGGTGAGAGTGAAAGGGTTAAGTGATGCTGAACTACGCTATTATAAGACCATCATGGGAGAACCAAATAACCAGTCGAATGTTTCTCCCATTAAAACCTTTAGTAGGCGCTGATTATCAGTAGTATGCGAATAACTACTGAATGTAACAAAAATACAATAGGCCCTCCTGATAATCTGAATCTCTTGATGATTTAAACTAATTGCCTGGTCCCTTGGGAAACTCGTCTTAACCCTTTCAACCCGACTGAGAATCAAGCTTCAACGCACTGCCTAACTGGGAATGATTATTTTCGTCTGAACATGGTTATTAAAACAAAAATCCCCTTGACTGTATTTAAATCTATAATTCGGAACGTTTGTCACTCACCATGGCAACTGGTGAACGTAAATTTACCTTTTATCGACATTTTTTGCTGGGACATGACCCGCAGGTTAGATAGTCATGCAGAGGTGGGACATATAAGTCTCACCCGTTTTTCAGCGGTTTTGAGGCGGGGCTGTACTGTCCCACAGTCATTTCCTACCTACCACCTTGTTGGAAGAAGCATGATGAATTCATACCCATTCTTCCGTAATAAGGATTTTAGTATTCGATAGGCCCTAAAACGATTGGAAAATTGAAACAGTAGGTAATTCAGTTCCCCGGACGTAATTGTCCCAGCAAGTTTGTTAGTAGGTACCCGACAGTCATTTTGATTTTTAGTTTTCATTACCTACCGTGTTGAAATTGGAAGAAGCATGATGAATTATTCATACCCATTCTTCCACAAAGATTGTATGTAGTATTCCATAGACCCTAAAACGATTGGAAAATTGAAGCAGTAGGTAATTCAGTTCCCAGGACAATGTGTCCCAGCAGATTTATTAGTGCAAAAACCTGATGGGACATAAAAGTCTCACCAGGGGTGAAAGGATTAAATTGAATACATCCGGGTAATATTGGTAATATAATTTTTTTTTCGATGTCACGACATCCCCTGAACATGCAATGATTCAAACTCAGTAATGTTCTTCTCTGGTTAATTCGTTTTCTTATTAGGTACTAAGTTCATACAGATATTTCGGGAATATCCCTAAAATTGCAAGTTTCACCCCTAGCGGAAGACGCGAGGAGTTCAGGGAAAGCCCCTCCAGCTACCTACCCTTTCCCCACCATTTTTCTATACGAAGGTTCGGAAGGGATGCCGTAAAAAGGACAGTTCGCTTGATTGGTCATTCCCCTCAGAAACTTGCGATCCGGATTTCTTCGGCAGAATGCCCAGTCGTGGTTCGCTAAACGGCACTTCGGACACCACCTCGTCTGTCCTTCTCCGGATGTCTCGGGTTTTGTATGTTGATTTCCTGGAGTCGGCTTTGGTTGCATTTGCTGTTGTCTAGCAGGTCGCCACTTTTTAGCTTCCATCGATCCTTGGGGGCCATCGAATGGTCGCTTCAAATTATTTTTGAAGGGCTGTTGATTATTCCCCTTCTGTTGAAACTGGGATTTCACAAAAGGTTTGCTGGCTTTTGCTGCCTTTAACTCCTTCATGAGGCTCACCTCATTCACCCGTTCATGAGTATACGCCCATTTCCTCACGTCGTACTCGTATTTGGACGCTATAGCCGTCGCTAGTAAGACCGCACATTGCTCCTCGTTCTTACCTCGGAATGCCCCGCGGATTTTTATAAGCAATTCCGACACGAGCTTGGTGACGTCTCCGTCCTTCGGATTCGTCGTGATTGCGTGGTAAATGGTAGCCGCTGGAGTGTCAACATGGCAAAATTTTGCGGTAAATAATTCGCGGAACATCTGCCAATTCAGCTCACCGTCTATAATTTCCGCCATCCAATCTGCTGCCGTACCTTTCATACTCTCCGATAAAGCCATGGCGAGATCAGATTTTGATGGATTTCTGTCGGACATAATCACATCGCAAGTACGAATCCACGTCGTGGCGTTTGATTTTGCCGGATCAAAGTCGGTGAATTTGATCCTTGTGTTGGTTGTAGGCAATCTATTTAATATTGCCTCGAACGCCTGAGACTGCATTGCGACGGACTGGCGAAAGGAGTTATCGTCTACATCGCTAACTCCCTGTTCGTCCTGATGGATCTCATCTTCGATCTGAATCACCTCTTCTTGATCTGATGGACGATCCATCGCGAACTCCTCGCGTCTTCCGCTAGGGGTGAAACTTGCAATTTTAGGGATATTCCCGAAAGATATATATGTACGAATGAAAATAATGCTATGTTTATTCTCCAAATAATGTTTGACCTTTCGGTTACCCAATTTATTTCAACAAATATAACAAATTAAGAGACCAGGGAAGAAAGTGGTGATGCTTCTTTCTGATAGCATCAGAAAGAAAGGATAGACTTCTTTCCCTGTGTATTATACTTTCAAACCCACATTTTACTAATAACTTGAAGCCCCAAGCAAAAAATTGAAATAAATCACCCCATTCTTCTTCGGACAATATATTCAAATCGAATAACTTACCAAGCTTGCAAAGCACAAATTGGGTCAATTTCAGTGACATAGACTATACAGCCTAAACCTTTCAAAGCCTGACAGCATCCTTTTCCTACTTCTCCATAACCACAAAGGACAACTTGCTTCCCTCCGAACATGATATCGGTAGACCGCTTTAAGCTGAAATGAAAACATGATACTTAGGGTTTTTATTTTTGCTGATACAAAACGAGCCAATTTGTGAAAGAGTATGAAGTGAGTGACGGTGGACCCTCGACAGTCCCCCCTCTAGACCAGTGATATTATCAGCAGTTAAGAAGGAATATCAATTAGGCTTCCACCAAACGACCCCATCTTCACCGGAAAAACAAAAGAATCGAGAAAAGCCACCGTCACACTCCTCCTCACATGACATACTTCTGGGTAGTAGAAGTATGAGAGGGAAAAGAGGGAATGAAAAGTAGTAAGAAGTTCTCACCAATTGTCTAGCAATACATGATAGTTTCTTCCAAAGAATTAGGTGGAGCGAATGGGTGTCAGACAGTTGAAAGTGAATCCTCGTCAACCATTGGGTGAATGGATAACGAAATTCATCCAGAACAAACCGGGTTACTAACCTCCATTGTAATGGTACTACCTCAATAATCTTTAGTGGTGGAGAAAAAACGTTGTCAGAGATTGTTGTCCAGTGAATTGTGCTCATCTGGGCAATCTCTAGGTGATCAACCTCATCGTTAGGATGGAACAACTATTGGGACTTGTAAATTGGGACACGGCAATACTCGCCTTCAAATGAGCTCCATATATTTTAATTGTATTGAAAAGCCAATAGCTGTATGTATTATCAAAGGTGCAGGATGTTTGTAAAGTAATCCTTCTGGATCTGGAAACCTTTGGGCTTATCCTTCTGGACAGCCCACAAAAAGTGATGGAGTATGGTGAATTACTCAGGCATACTCCCAAACCACGCTCTCCTACCATGTGACAGTGGACCCTCGAGAGTCCCCCTCCTAGACCAGTGAGATGATCACCGGTTAAGAAGGGATATCGATTAGGCTTTCGCCAAACAACCCCATCTTCACCGGAAAAACAAACGACTCGAGAACAGCCACTGACAAAAATTTCAAGAAAACACGACAGCATAAGGTATCTAGGGAATAAGCACATGGCAGCAGTAAAACCATGGTTGTTATTCATGTGCCAGAACATACAGGGAAAAAACCAGTCTAATGAGCGAATTTCTGATGCCACGCAATACCCTTTAATCGACTCTAATGGGGTGTTTTCATCTTTTTTTTTCAAGAAAAAATACTCTGAACCCTCGGAAAACGTTAGTTTGAAGCCCATTTTCAAAAATAAGCCTTTAAAAAAAATGACGGTGAATAGAAGTAAAAATGCGAAAAAATGATGTCTATAATTGAAATCTGATTGGCTGTTGGCGCAAGGAGGCTGAGCTTCAGAGGCAAAGGTTCTCAATGCTGCCAACAACCCAACATTAGCAATGGCAAACCTTCCTAGCAACTTTCAAGAACCATTGCTGTTACGTTACTTTGGTTTGATGACGTGTTTTTTAATTTACTCTGTAAATTTGAAGTTCCATCAATCCATCCATTTTGGTTCTGTATTGGTATCGTTTGATGTGTTGCACTAGTGCTCTAAGCAGGATTTGAGTTGAACTACTGGGCAATTTACATGATAAGTAATTTCTAGTGGAAACTCAGAAATTCAAATTTCACACTCGTTTTCTGCCTATACTTTCTGACATAAACACCTCTTTATTTGGTCAATATGTGTTAATTTCCGCTATTGAACAGAATCTGGCCAAAAAAAGAGGATACGTAACCCACGAAAATTGCACATTATTCAACATTTTCCATGGGTTAAAACTAAAAGTGAAATCGCGATAATTCGTATAAATCCCACTAATTCATAATAAATCGGCCACCTCGGTAATTCGGGGGAAAAAGCCGTTATTTCGTTCCCCTCGATAACTGGTAATGATTGTGGCCACTGAGTCCCTCGTAAACGCCGTACTTAATTCGTAATTCACCAGTCCATATCCCGATAATTCGTATTGTAAACTTCAACCATGGCCCAGGAGAAAAATTGCTGAACTTTTCAAAATAATATGCAATTCAAACACGCTGCAAATCCCTACAAAACGGTTTATTATTTTGTATAGAACACCCTTCTGTTACAGATCACACTCCTCTGTATAGAACACCCTTCTGTTGTAGATCACACTCCTCTGTTTAGAACACCCTTCTGTTACAGATCACAGCTCTCTGTGTACCTACATAACCCTCTATATAGATCACAGACCCTCCGCAGCTTAGTACATATACTCGTTACAAGGTACCTACCTAACCTAATTGACGTGTTCAATGTTGCTAAAATAATTCTGTCATTGACAAACAGTAGCTGAAATGGCAAAAAGAAACACAAATAACGAAGTTCTGAAGGGACATTTTTGATGTGGAGTGAAAAAATATTCAGTCCTGGTATGGTTTCGATCTCGGGAACGTTGGCGTTACAGTCCGTCAGACCTCTGCGCTACATCGCCCAGCTGACCGAGAGACCAGTGATGTGTGCTCTCAACTCAGCTTGATGCCTGCATACACCCTGCTCTTTACAGCAAATTGTACAGCAAATTTTATGGCAACACCGCAGAATGCTCCGGATGGTCTCAAAAATTCAGAAAAAATTAAACTATTTGAAAATGCGAAAAAACCCAGAACTCAAAATAAAATTTTCCGAGATAGGGATACTCTGGATATTTCAACCCCTAATTTCACCCCTTAGAGTTGAGTGACAGTAACGCCGAGCTTCGAGGACCAACTAGAGCCTAAACGGGACCCATATATACCAAATTTCGTTAATTTTGGTTAATGGCAACTAAGGAAAAAGCCGCGGACGGCGTACGGCAGACGGACGGAAATATTTTTATTCGATACTCGTATTCTACGTCCCTTGAAACGTAAACCATGAAATTTTGAGGGGGGGGGGGGTTATTTTTTTCATGGTCGATTCCAAAGGATCATTTTTGAAAATTATAAATCAAAACCCATGGCGCAACAGCCCGCGAGGGGCCTGGGCTGGCCGGCCCCCTGCAGGCGAAAGCCTGTACGGAGGTGAAGGGTGATCAGCTCGTCGGATCCTCCCAGCCGTTGTTCATCAACTTCCGAGATCAAGGGTTTCCAGCTTTATCGCTGTACCTATTGCTTCACCGCCATATGATTGGTGATGGGGAGGGGGGGGGGGGGGTGCTGTGGCCTCGACTCGAACCCATGACTATTCAGTGTTCAGATCGATGTGATCGAGCCAGCCATAGCCCGGAAATGGACAGGATGGCAGATACGGTACCATCTGAGCAACCCCGGACCCCCAATATGTAAATAGGTATTACAATACATCCAACAATAAACAGGTAATGAATGTAAATAAAATCCCTTTAATTAAAAATTCCCACAAAAATAGGCTCAATGATTTGTAATTCAGCTTTTCCGAAAACCTCTGTAATTCTTAATAAACTCTGGTCCCTTGGCATTACAAATTATCGGGATTTTACTGTAAACCGTAACGGTTTTTGTTCGAAATTTCCATTCAAATTTCGTTTGAAGATACAGCTAAGCCTAAAAGCAAGGATATAATGATCAACATTTACGATGAATTCAACATGTAATTTTTCAGACGTGGATGCTCATTTAATTGATATGATTCTCTGTTTCCATGAGTTTATACCTGGGCACTTATTTCGTTTTGAGTAGGTATACCTACCTAAGAACTTACTTCTCTTACAAGTAACAACTTGTTTTCATTCATCACAATGATAACATTCTTCATTGCAATTGCAGAGCCCTTTTAGGGTGTGAAAGCTTCTCGGTACCTATCTACCTAGTGTTACTGACCTATTGAGAATCAAATGTAGGTACCTACTTAAATTTATTGAAATTACCAACCATGTGCTACAGATTTCTAGCTAGGTACAATTATGTTGATCAATCCAATACTAAACTCACGAACCTACCTCTAACAGTAGGTATACGAGTTACCTACCTATCTGTTCTCTTCTAGCTTCAATAATCTTCTTTGAACAGCATACTCTCATGAATTTACGATCACTCTTTTCAGAAAACTTCAACATTTTAGGAGTGTTATTCAACTATTTCTTAGGTTACCTACCTAATTTGATGTTCATGACTAAAAATAATGTACCAAAATGAGGAAACTGTACACTAAGGCGATATTTACAGCCACAGGGATAACTGAGGAACAGCCGCTGTCTTGACAACTCCAAGTCGTCAACTCGATAAGTTGAACACCTTGGGACAGGGAAAAACTATTCAATATCCTTTGAGGTATGAGTAGCTGCTAGTTCGAGTTAAGTTGGGAGTTCGCGATACTGATAGGTACTTTGGCATCCAACAAGAAAATACAGAAAATAAAAAATGCAAAAATACACTCATCCTTAGAATCATGATAATTATTAGCATCAATATTATAAATTATATCGATATTCTTGATTAATCAAAACAAAAAGTGATAAAGTTGGTTCACAAAAACATTGGCCAGCCCTCCAAATAATAACAACAAGCGTGACAAAGTTCGGCAGGTGCTGTTGACTTGGTCAGAAACAGGGTGGTTTCACAATTTGTTAGTTCGAGTTACCTATTGAGGCTATAAGCATAGATGCCTGAAAAACATTTCGAGAAACTAGTGTTCAACATATCGAGTTGCGCCTGTACGCGCCAACTTTGCTGTTGATCCCCTGTGGCAGGACCCATTTTTGTTGTGAGAAGGATGTTTGAAAAAAGGCGCCAAGAGAAGGGTATGATGAACATTAAATCCAGTCTAGTGGGGTCAGATGACCTAAAAATGCATTCCAATGAAGTGCAAAAAAAAATGCATTCCATACTATGCTTGGAATCAAGTGTCATATGGAGGTAACAATATTCACAAATTTTTTCGTTGTTGTGAATGTTTTACTCATCATTATATTGAGGTAGTACGCAGATAGTGTATTATAATGAATCATCCCAGTGGCCTTATTTGATGGAATAAACAGGTTCCCATGAGATCACGGAAGTTAAGATACCTCGAGCATGGTTATAACTTAGATGGATGGCTGTCATATTGCTGTTGGGCGAACGGCGAACCCCTCTCCACTCAAGGGGGCGAGGCAATGAGTAGCCAAGAGCAAAATTATCAGAATGAATTCTGATACTCTCATTAGAGGACAGCTGATCGATTCCCCAACACTGGCAGGGACCCCAGACGTAAAGCTCACGCCTGAAATTTCGTTTACTTCACTTTTTTATTATTTTATTTTTACCCACTTTGCCAACAAAAATGTTTTCAAATGATACAATGATGTTGACAAGGGTACATACAACCATTCCATCTCTGGCGTTTTAGTCTGATACAACTATTGGTCGGATACAACTGGTGACCATATAACGGGCCGTTACATTTTTAGTTCTTAAGTAGTTAAACATTTGCAAGAGCTGAACTTGAAACATATTGAATTACCTGTCTAAAATTGACTCACGACAACTGTAAAGGTTGTCAAATTTCATTTTTGTGACAGAATCGTTGACATTCATTGCAGGAACAGTTAATTTGCCAGTTTTTGAAAGTTGGTAAAGCCTATGAACACCGGTTACACTTTCTTCCACAATGCCTGGAACAGGAAACAAACAAGTATGATAATATACACATGAAAGTAAGGCTGAAAAGTTCTAGTTGATCTAACTGGTGACTATATTGACTGTAAAGGTCATGTACCTAACAGGTGGGTGCAACAGGCCAGGGGGGGTCTATGATCCTACTACGTATAACATTCACTATAGAGTTCCTGAAGTACAAATTCCATCTTTTGTATGGATTTCATAGTGGAATCCAGTTCCCTGAACACGAGAAGCATTATATATCCTCATTCATTCATTTTTTCAGCATCGTCACTCTTACCAGTGACGGGAACAGGCCAAGATCAGGTGGAAGTGCATAGGTCAACCAATCCTTCAATTGACCGAATTCCCCAAGAAGCCAGTAAACACGATCCTCAACCGCCCTTTTCAAGGAAATGAATGTACAACCTGTGCGCCACAGAGGGTGAATTGGGGAGTGCACAGGGGAGCATCCACCCCACCCTACCGGTGGAAGTCCCACAAGGTTTTCCTCTGCTTTGGTGATTCCCGACAATCACCTGTTGGGAAGGGGGGGGGGGGGGGGGAGGGGGTCAGCTTTTGACAGGCACTGACCTTTTACACTGACATATAGATAAATATATAACAATGAAAAATTTAATTCATGCCACGTGCCCATATGAGACAATTTTCAAAGTTGGTCTGAAGCCTCTTTCAGGTAGTTTTTTAAAGCTATTTTTGACACACAAAAACAAGATTTGACCCCTTTTTATGGGGAAAATATTTTTGATTACTGTAATAGTCTCTTACAGTCTCGAGTCGCCATTCGACACCGTTTTTGGTGAATATAAATGTTTACTGATTGTATAACTTCTAACGAGTTTTTGACTCACAGAAACTCAAATTTGACCCATAGGTTATTTGCAAAATGTGGAATTTTCGATCTGGTAGCCGGCGTCAGGAGTTATACATAGGAAAAGTTATAGCATGTGGGGGGAGGGGGATCATTTATTGTATTCGTTTCACCACATTACCTTTAATTGCTTTAAAGAGAGTGGGATATTTTTTGAGCATCAGGTGAGTAGCATCCCCACCATCATCCAATATCATGTTTGGTTGCCAGTTTTCAGCATTTATACATCGGTCAATACACCACCAGAAATCTTCTTCCGTTTCTCCTCTCCAAGCAAATACTGGAAAACCTAAAACCCAATATTCGTACAATATTTAATTTAAATCCATGCATCATTTTTGTTTTTGGTTTCTGTTATATCTTGTGGTTAAACTAATTTTGAAGGAGTAGGCATCACTGAGTTGAAGCATGAAAGCTGATCATTTTTAAATGGGAAACAATTTGTGGAATACAACCATTAATCCAAAAAAACGACGCAATATACTTCCCCCACCTCAGCAGCTTCAATTAACCGATTAGTAGATCGATCCCTTGTTGATACTTCAAATAAAGATGTAAAGTAGCTAGTGCAAGCAAAAAACCAAGAAACCCATATTAATCCACACAACTGGTATTCTCAACATATCTGTCTAGTTACATATCGTCCAATGAGTGCCCCCTGTAATGCATCCATTAGGTCCTACTTACCTATTCAACAACATGTAAATGAATGCGGTCAGGAGATCCAAGAATTTTCATATCCTTTCTTCTAAATAAAATACAATATGGCAACTTTCATCAAGAAGTCTGGTTTCCGAGGGAGTCCCTAAATAGATAGATGACACAAAAGTCGGGATGTTCTATGCCTTAAGGCTGACTGATCAGTCATGAGAGCAGGGCTGTCTGTTTTATTTTGCTCGAATAAAATGACTGTGTGTGTGTGTGTGTGTGTGTGTGTGTGTGTGTGCGTGCATTATAATTTAACACATACCAGCTTCAGCAAGAGCAGCTGCAACTTCATTCTGAAATGAAGAAAATCACAATATAAAATTAGATAAGTATTGTAAAACCAATTTGAAATATATAGTACATACTACCTACATTCCTCGTTACTTAACAGTCCTGAGGAAGGAAAGATGAGGCCAAAAACTAAAATGATTGCTGATTCAACTTTGCATTACCTATTCCAATCATGGTAAACAGCAAAGGTTTGATATGAAAATTACTCCCATGCTTGAAAGTGGGAGCCCAACTGAAGCTATTCCATTATGCGCCCAATTTGCATTAGCCCTTGCCAGTTACTGCACAGGGCATTCAGTGTGCAATGTAAATTTGGTCATAGGGTCACATGTGTATAACGGATTTTTTCCTGAGCCTGAAGATGAGATGGTAAGAGTTAACCATAGCCATACTCTGTTTTTCAGGAGGCGCTACGTCGAATGTTTTGTACTTCTGGGATAAATGATAAAAAGCCGATAGCTAATTGAGAAGTAAACTTTCATGGATGATTACCTGCGTTGAATATATATTGCAGGCAGACCATCTCACTTGAGCACCTAGTTCTGCGAGTGTTTCCAAAAGGACTGCAGTTTGAGCATTGATGTGCGTGCACCCAACAATCTTGGCATTTTTCAGAGGTTTGTCTTCTACAGCTCGTTTCCTCAAAGCCATTATTCCGGGCATTTCTACAAAGACAGCGAATTGGAAAAATAAACTGTTAGTACATACTGAGAAACTACAGTACTGATTGGGGAGAAGGAAATTAACTGCTTAGTATGATATATGGATACCACATATTTCAACAATAAAATAAATCATAAACATTCATCATTAACAAAACTGAAGTACCTACCTATTAACAAATTGTATGAGAGGACTTGACGCAAAATTCCTCTATTTTTTCAAAATGAGACATCTTCAGACACAGCTTTGGTATTTCAGGAGGGAAAATATTAGATAATCGTCTAACACTGAGTGATTCGCATTTTAGCACACTTATCTATGTTCATTTGTTGTGGAAAAATAACACTGTGGCTCGTAAGGAGATGACGATCCGGAAGGTGACGTCACCCAGCTCTGTGTGGACAAGTTCAGGAGGGACGGTTGCCCGGGTACCCTGGAATGGGAGCGTTTAAGAATTGGCCGAAATGGGTCTCTATGCCTTGTGTGGTGTACATTTCTTAAAATTTTCCGTTTAAGTTTAAGAAATTTACACCACACAAGCCAGAGACCCATTTCGGCCAATTGTGGAGCAAAATTCTTAAACTTTTCCGTTCCACCGTACCAGGGCAACCGTCCCTCCTGAACGTCCACACAAAGCTGGGTGACGTCACCTTCCGGATCGTCATCTACTTACGAGCCAAAGTGTTGTGTGTCCACAACACACTGATAGGCTAGAACGTTGAAGGCGAATTACACATATTTGTGACTGGTTTCCTTATTAGGATATTATTTCCATTTAAAATTCAGATCTTCTTTCAAATACAACTAGGCATTAAATAGTGTTAGTAGGTACCCTGTTCTGCGATTTCGATCTCTCTCCTTCCAAAAGCATGTTCCTTGATGTTTCTCACACAGAAATCAGCAAATCCACTGGATGATTTTTGATCCTTTTGGCGAGGCGATACATCATCGTCGTCCGAACTGCTCCCAGTGTAAGATGCTGTAAAATGAAGACAATAATATCAGGTAGGTACCTATATATTTCAATAATTAACATTAGAATTACTCAAGAATGGAACAAAGGTGCAACTGCAAAATGAATCGAGGGGGGAAAGATCTGATGTGATATTTATACTCGTATTTGACCAAAAACATTCCCCCAAACGAGCAAGAATTTGGTCAATGTGGCCAGAAAGATAAACCAAACAAATGAAGCAAACGTTAAAATGTTAGTAGATACTCAAAAGGGGTTATCTACCAACACTATTTCATTATTTCATTCTCCAGATCGCTCTGGTGAATTATTTTACAGAGATGAAACTCCATCCAGGCGGCTTTGAGAAATCCGTGCTTAAATGGCTACTTTCGCATAGGTACTTTCAATCACACACCTCGGTAGCTACCTATCTACTCACTAATATCGTTGTCCGCCTAGTTGTTAACACCCGACATACGAGTACGAACTGGACGCAGTATGTCCCTTACACTGATGTTTGAGGATGTGTTGGGTTGGGATGGGGGGGGGGGGGGGGATTCATGAAAAGTCTGGATGAAAATTGCAAGAAAAGTACCGAACGAAAATTACACACAAACCTGAGCTATAGGAATCAGTGGAAGAAGCAGATAGAGACCTGCTACGGTACCGGGATGATTTTTTCAAGGCCCCTGCTGACTTGCTCTCCTGAAAAGAAGAAATAACTGATGAATGATTGGGGAACAAAATTTCGTTCAGTTGCTTGGTTTTATGGGGGATTTTGTGTGACCTGTAGAGGCTTCCACCCACTGCAACCTAAAAGATCTATTGTGATTTTCTGGCCCAGAGGCTGCATTAGCCTCCAGTGAAAGGTTTATCAAAAACCTTCCCTCCCCACTTTTATATGATATGTTCTTCATCCTCATTTTCCATTTCACGAAACCGACAGATCTGATATTTGCCTGCCCAACTTCTTCATGAGATACCGACCGAAGGGGGAGCGGCCTGACCCACCAGTATTCTAACATCGACAGAGAAATCAATAAGGAGTACCATGACTTCTGTTTATACATATTTTTAAATGAAAGTAGGTTCCATTCTAAGAATTTTAAGACAACCGCACTCTCGTACGACGAATAGTTCTTTTTCTACGATTTCTCAAAATTCCAGCACTACATACCTCACAATTGGTATGGGGGTCCAGCCCAGGCGGGAGGGGTGCAATGACGTCACTCGCTGCCGAAATGTTGAAAGCTCATAGAAAAATAACTATTCACCGTGGTAAGTGAGTGCGGTTGGTCTCAAAATTCTTAGAATGGAACCTACTTTCATTTGAAAATGGGAAAGTACTATAAACAGAAGTCATGGGCAGGTAGGTACTCCTCATTCAGCTGCTTGTTTCTTCGAGAATGCCGCGAAAAGTTTTGCCTGTATCAGACCTGGGAGGTTTTGCCGGTGTTTAATTTGTTCACTGGCTTCTCACTCGTTAGGTAACCACGTTTCTACGACTTTTTGTGGTTCCCAAAATTGGTTCTGGCACTTCTGGAAAGGACTCCGATCCTTTGGCAGGACGATCGGCCTCCTCTTTACCCTCAAAACCCACGTGACCCTGGATCCAGAGGAGAGTGGCCTGATTCTTCTGGGCCACTTTTGGTTTATTATTTTCAGAAGGTAATAAACTTTTGGAATCGAGCAATACAAAGAAAAAATTAACGCCCCTACATCAAAATTTGAAGGTTTGCGTATCAAGGTAAGTAGAATCCAAAAATGGAACTAAAAAAAGATCTGTCCGTTCGCCGTACCTAAGCATTACATTCCTTATTTGTGATGAACCAAAATTAATGAAATTTGGTTTATGGGTCAAATTTGGGATCTGGCTGGTCCGCGAAGCTCGGCGTTACTGTCAGTCATCTCTGAGGGGTAAAAAACAAGGGGTGAAAGTTTCAAAACGCCGTTGCTCGAAAACATTTGACGCAGAAGAAATATGAAGGATATGGTTTTTATGACATTTTAAAACTGACTGCCGTGACACATCTAAGTATGACACATGTAGCTGTTAGGCGAACCCTTCTCCTCAACGGGGTGAGGCGATGAGTAGCCAAGTAAACAGCGAAATGATCAAATCGAATTCTGAGCCTCTCACTGGAGGACGGGTGGTCACATCCGCGACGCTGGCAAAGCAGTTGGACGAAAAGCCCCAGCCTGGAATGGCCGCTTACTTTACATCTTTTAATTGATTCCAAACTTCAGGCTTTTTGAGCCCACCCGGAGCATTGTACTCGTACTCCCAGCCGTTCGTTCACTTCTAAGGCCCTGAAATTTGAGCCGAAAAGCTTCCTTCGTTAACGTGAACGTGAATCATACGGTAGGTACACATAACCCCAGCCCAGATATCATTGATAGAGAAGAGCTGATTACAGTCACGCATTGCTTTATGAAATCGAGTTTGTTGCAACGTGACATGATGTTATTTAAAGAAAGATGGATTTCGAATATGACTAGGTCGGAGGTTCGTGGGGCCGAAATGGCACGTTAGGTACAGGAGATAGGGGCGATGCAAAAATGCATATTTATAGCTAAATGTAATTACTGAATATTAGAAAGCTTATTGGTAATTCGAATCTGGTGGCATTTTTTGTCGTGCCTCTCTCTGTGTGTGTGTACACCGCAAAAAACGACCCTACTAGTTCTAGTTCACTTGCTTCCCTGGGGGAAGCGCGACGGTAGGTACTGACCACAGAAAACAGATAGCTACGATAAGAGGTATCTATAGGCTGTACCGACTGGAAAATAATAAACAGTTGAGTAGTAATTTGCAGCGTTTTTGAGAGGAGTTGAGCACTTCCATACCAGCTTCGAATTTATCGCAAAGAAAGCAATGGCCGTGAGAGCCGCCTGATGGTCAGATAAGATAACTAATAATATATACACTCCAGTGTTGTTGAGCTGCATTTCAGCGTCCCCTCCGCACATAGCTGGACAGAAAGGACTTCCGTTTGGAAGATCATTGTGTATGTCCTCGAGGGACCTCACCAGGCTGGCTGCAGGGCCTTTTATACCTATTTCCGACCTTCCCTGCATGGCAGATCCAGCTGTGTACCACACCAAGCAGCCAGAATGAAATCTAAGCATCCCTCTTCTCCAGCAGTCCCGCTTGTTGATGACCACTTAAAAAAGTAATTCAACAGTTTGCATTTCGGCCATGAGCGGAGAACGTTATAGCCACCCACTGCTCTCTATATAGAGAGTTTTGTGGAAACTGCCCCCCCCCCCCCCATCCGTTCCTTAAGTGTGGCCTTCCTCAGCAGCCTTACTGCCCCTAAGAAAGCCACTTAGAAAAAAATTTATTAATTTTTATTTTTATTTTATTTTAACGTGAGTGTGCAGAGGCAGGAAGTCCTTGCTTAATGATAGGTCCAACGTAAAAGAAAATGCTACAACAATGCACTTGTAAGATAACTAGGTAGTGCAATGGTGGTCGAAATATTTAAAATTTCATTCATTTTCACAAATAGTAGGTGGGCGTATATATATATATATTTAGATTTAGAATTCCTTTTTGGCAAAAAACAGAAAATGAAAAAACAAGTCCTGGAGGAAAGCCCCTATATATATTTAAACAAATATTTTGGATTTTTTTTTTTTCACTCGACCGCACCTCAGTAACCCCTAAAAATCTTAGAATTTTGAGAAATTATTATAAAAAAATATATATATATTATAGTATGCATAGCAATTATGACAAAAATAAGATTACATTTTAAACTACAAGGGAAACAAACTTAGATCGTATATTTCGACATCAGTAGTTATCAACATTAATCCAATCACCCTAGTGATAGTATGCATAGGTATAGTTGCAGTGTGTTCACCGTGATATATATCGGATCAATAGTATATATATAAAAACAAACTACCAATTCTCGAACAGAATGTAGGTAATTAAAAAATATTGTAAAAACATTCTATGCATCAATAATATAGTATTTTACAAATATAAAACATAATACGTAACTGTTTTTTGCCCAGCGGGACACTGTTCGTGATGTTCTTCCAGTTGAAGGAACAACTTGACTTTACTTTAGACAAATTACCTTCAATTTCAGGTGTAACAGGAATCAGAAATAAAGATGACTCAGGGGAAGGAATGGATCCAGTTCTCTCTTTTAAATTAGTTACGAGTAATACAGAAATCGGTGGTGGATCTATTTCTTGCAACACGCTGGGTCCACCATTAACGAAAAAATCATTAAAACCATTACAAATATCAAATTTGTCCCTCACTTCAATACCGTCAGGTCTAGTGATTGAAAAAATCTCACCACTATTAGCATCCTTAACATAATATTATGCCGCTATTTTTATATTATCCCACACTAGGTTTGGATTTCCTTTAGCCTCCTCAATCTTACCTTTGAAATACAAAATTCTTGCTTATTTATTAATAAATTCAACAAGTTTCTATACTTGATATAGTATTCCATCAAGTCGACATTTCGACATTGGTAGGAAACCTTTTTGATCTGATTCTTATTTTATCCCTAGCACTAATGGAAGTTATTATACCTTTGGTTATCCATGGCTTCAATTTGTTAAACGTTTTCTTTACTACTACATTTTTTACTGTGCACCGATTGATGTTTTCAATCAATGAATCACAAAGAAACACATTACTGCTTCATCAACATCCGTTTTTATGTAAAAACATCATCTCATTTTTCCAATTTCAGAGAATTCTTTAAATTAACGTAGTCAATAACAGGAACCTTTTCGATCTAATATTGTATACTCTTTTTACTACCACCACCATCAATAACTTTGTTGTTAATATTTGCAAGAACCGTAAAATGATCAGTGAAATCATTTGAGTAAACTATACCTCTTAAACATGAGACATCTGAACTCTGAACGAAGATATAGTCAAGACATGTACGGGAACTGGGACGCGTGTAAGAATTTATCAGTGACACAAATCTATATTTTGCCATTATATTTAGATACTGTGAATTATCATTCTTCGTTGGAACCAAGATATCAATCTTAATATCAACGCAAAAAATCCCAAAATCATTCCTTGTTGCATGAGACATAATATGTCTCATGTATATTATACTATCTAGACATTCAAGAAATGTCCCTAAATCGCTCTGCGGCGATCTATATACAATCATGCCAGTAATGAATGAAGCTAACCCCGCATATGTGAAGGAGACATACTGCGTTACATCCATCAATGCAATCAAAATACAATGGAATCTTTTATTTACAGATCTTCACGCAAATATACAACTACCCGTTCTGCTCGATTAGCGTGATTACGGCTAAAAAATGAATTATAACCCTCTACTTGATGTTCAATTACAGCCCTATTCCAAGTTTCAGTTAGGACTACAACATGTAAACCAACATTGAACGACTTCAAAAATCCACAAAACTCATGAAACCTCTTTCTCAAACTACGAATGTTCCGAGATAAAATATTTAAACCATTCAAATTCCGGATTTTTTGGTTAACGCTATCGATTAAGTCACACGAAAAAGTTTCAACTTCATTAAATGACTCTAGTTAACACCTAAATCACCAGCCATAACAAACAGAACAAAAAAGTATCCAAAGATTAAAGCGGTGAATTATTGTCAGTTGGCGATCCATCACTGACTGCGGGAGGAGGCACCAGACATTCCGAAGTTCAGTCGGTTCGTCACGTCCTATCAACAAGCTGAGACATATCCGTGATAAGTATCGCACGTGAGTTGGATGAGTCATCTTTCCTCAGGTATATGCGGCCATTTGAAGTCCAAGCAAACCTATATTCATATTCCTTAGCAAGTTTCCTGGTACATCAAGTCTGCTACTGACAGCAGTTAATCTTTCATTGATGAAAATTTTGGATTCGGGGAGTGACTAATACAAATCCTTGGTGGAAGTACTTCAGAAATTTCTCATATGCTTGCTCCACATTGATTTGGTATTGTTTGGTAACTCCAAAATTATAGGCTCCGCATTTAATAGCAAGGAGGAATTTTTGTCTTTCTTCCCTGGAGCTTTTATACAAAAGACTGAGACGAAATTCTGCTGCTCCTTTGGGATCTCAGTTTTATTAGCCAGGGTCTCAATAATTTGGCTCAAATTTTCATTCTCCGTGGATGGAATTCCTTTTATTTCAATCGTGATTCTAAGAAGTGAATGGTCAAGGTAATTCAACCTTGAATGCACATGTTCAACTTCTCGCTTCAGTTGAGCATTTTCAGTCCGAAGCTTTTCATTTTGAATAGGCAGGTAACTGGGAGATTCTCCATGAAATATGCAACCTTACCGTCATGATTTCTCTTCAGGAATGATGAAGTTTTATGGAAAACTGAAATGATTTTTCTAGTATACTAGAACCGTATTGAATTATAAAGGGTGGCGCACTTGACAAGCCCACCCCCATTATATCCTCCACTGTTGGGGATGGAAGGAAGAGTTAAATGTGAACCGCCCTTATTTTTTACGCAGATTTCACAAATGACATTTTCGTGCTCGGGCGCATGCGCTAAACGTGCGCTGATTTTGTTTTTCATTCATTTTTATTTCAGATTCGAATTCTACGTGAAATTTCATGAAAAAAAAGACCCGTCACTCAAGTTTTTTAGTCGGCAAAAATGGGCGCTAATTATGCGCTAAACGTGAAACCCCGTTTTTTGTGGACTGTTCAATTACCACATGTGATACATGATTTTCGGGGCATTTTTTCACGCAGAACCATGTGGCGAAGTCTGTTTTTCAATAAAGGAACAATGGAACCTACATACTTGGGCTTTTAGGCGTAAACAAAGAGTAAATATTAACTAATTGCGTTGGTATGCACAGTGAGCTGACTGTCACTTGTCCTTACTTCTGTAAGCGGCCAAGTGTTTCTAAAACGAAAAATACGTCATTGGCAATTATCTAAACATCTGTAATTATCGCACTGCCATCAGCAAATTTCATTTGTAATTTTTTGTGTACATCACCTGCCTATGTGGGGTCCAGAACATTAAAACTTTGAAAATAAATCAATTGTAAACGCTAAGCCTCTTTAGTTTTATTGTTTGTACACTTGATTTTTTTTAATGTTTCGTTTTTACCTCCGCCGTAGCCGGTCCCAAGCCCGGTTGAAAAAGGAGGAGGGAAATATGGAAATGTTCACGCCTAAGAACTCAAGTATGAGTTTACTGAAAAACGGACTTCAACACGTGATTCAACGATATAACCTGAAAATCATGTATCACTTGCGGGATTTAAATAGTCCATAGAAAACGGGTTTTCACGTTTAGCGTATAATTAGCGCCAATTTTCTGCCGACTCAAAACTTGACTGACGGGTCATTTTTTCATGAAAATTTCACTTAGAATTCGAATCTGAAATAAAAATTGCGGGTTTCCTTTTGAAAAAACAAAGTTAGTGCACATAGCGCATGCGCCCGACCACGAAAATGTCATTTATGAAATCTAAGCAAAAAGGGGGGGGGGGGGGGTTCACATTTTTTTACCTCTTCCTTCCATCTCCAACGGTGGAGGATAAAATGGGGGTGGGCTTGTCAAGTGCGCCACTCTGTACATTGAAAAACTGTGAAGTCCCAGAATCCCATTCCCAGGAACTTTTATTGCCTTATTTAAGAGTTTTTGTTTTCAATATTTTAAATTTAAATTTTTCCTATGAAACTTCAAAAGTTGTTCAATAATCAAATAGGTATGAAATCAACACTCAAAAAGCCTAAAAGAGTGGTTGTTTGCATAAAACATATTACTGAGTATACGTGCTTAAAAGGGATGCTCACTAAGTATGGTGCGTAGTATATTCGTACTGCAGTTATTCTAACAAGATTCCCCACGTTATTTGCATAAATAAATCAAAACCGAATCGGTCAATGAAACTGTTTGTTAGGATACACAAGCTGAGGATTTTTCATGACGAATGTAAAAGCACAGTGAGAAGTTTGACTGCCCCTCAATAACGACCCTCTGTTTGAAATCGATCAGGTACCACCAGGTGGCTCCGTGTCAGATCCCAAGCACCATAACTTTCACAGTTTTTATTCATGATTGTTTACTGACAGAAGCCGTTGATTATCCTGGTGATAACCATACGTTTGTGATGAAGATCAATTAGTTCATGACTACATGATGACTTACAGAAACCAACCGAGAAGGCGTAGAAGGACAAATGAGTTTTCCTACATTAATAATTCAAGCTAATTCAAGGAAAATTAGCAATTACAACTAGTTAACAATTTCCGGTATCTGAATTTTTGAAATTGGTTTCTACACTTGTCCGTTTCAGAGAACCTGAATATGAGCTACGAGATTAAAAAAAAAAGCCAAAACGTATGGCAAATGAAAGGATCAGTTCAGAAATGAGCAGTTAAAAAAAAATATGAAGTGGGCAAAATTAAGACTACTCCAACAATTAAAAAAACCAATTTGACACGATGAGGAAGATAACATTTGTCAGAAAAAAAAAAATCAAAATTGTAGCGTTGGTAAAGCGCACACAATGAGGTTGCCTCAACTGCGATAGTTGAACTGGAGACACATCCCATCCAGTCCTCCCACTGCCCGGTCAGTGTTCAATCTTGGGACTGGAACTTTTATTGATTTGCTTTCTACCTGCAAAATGCCTAGGAGTGCAGAATACATAGCGGGCACGCAATCATCTCCTATAGCGTATAGCATAGTAGTTGACGCAATAGCGACGGTTAGGTCCATCTGTTCCAAAACTGCTAGTCAACGGAATGAACTGAATGTAGTTTTGGTATGAAAGCTTCCTGGTAATAACTTTGGTTGCCACGTGTAGGTAAGTTCACTGATGCTGTTCAGATACTGATCCAGTTACTGCTGGATTCGTGTCAACGAGGATCAATCTTGAAACGCCTTCTGAGGATTGCTACTTCTCCTTATAAGTAGGTTGAATGAGTGACGCTATGCTAGGGAAAAATGGGATAGCTAGCATATAAAACAACGCGCGTGTTGTGGCACTATGAAATACGCAGACCCATTCATAGGTACTTAGAATGTTTTGTACAGTTAAAATGTCGAAAAACAATAGGTTATTACAATAATGTGTACTTAGCGTAGGTGCTAATGGATGACATTTTTTTCCCCCTAGTTACACATAGATAGGTCGTCATATCAGATCCTTATTGTATCAAATGTATGATAAAACCTTGTAACTAATAAGGGCTCCGAACCTCTTGGAGTTCTGAAAGTGGGAGACTACGGACCAGGTACGACGACTGATCATGCCACTCGCTAAAGGTATGTAGGTATAAGTATATAAGGAGCTATAGCCGTAGGTAGGTACCTAAGGAATAATATTCATACATGGATGAAGGTTGACAAATAGGAAGGCACTCGTATTTGGTGAAGCGAACAGGAAGTATGGAGTTAGATACTATTCACACACGGTAGGTAAATCGAATAACTTTGGTTGCCACTTGAGGGAACGACGCACTATGTTCCATGCTGTTTGCTGCTTTCGCTACAGGAGCTCAATACAAAACGAGGAAAGTCGATATAAAAGGTATCCAAGAAAGATAGATCAGAACTTCAGAGCTCGATTCTATAAATAACAGACACATGCCTAACCGCAACTTGTCCAGCGTATTATGACATCAAAGCTTTTTTTCTCTTTGGTTTGCTTTCGTCGATCATTCACTATTTCGGTTTATTATTCTGTGAATAATACACCAATGTATTAGCTCAGCAAAAATTTTTTAGAACACCCCCTCGACCGTTTTGGTTCATTGTTCTGTGAATAATACACCTATGTATTCGCTCAGCAAACAATTTTTATAACACCTACTCAAAATTTTTTCTTTTCCGTTTCAAGGTGAGTAGATTCCAAAAATGCAATGTCCGTCCGCCGTATCACGTGTACCGCCTTCATTTTCGGTCTAAAAAAATCGTTCTTTCGCACACAGGCTCCATTTGGGCCTTACTTGTGTCCCGAAACTTAGCAGCCCAATCGGAATATACCCAAGAGTGTTATGGGAGAAAAATGGGTATAAAAATGAGTATTTTTTGTGTTTTAGTAAAATAAGCTTTTGAGGTATCGTTTTCCACGTTTTTTGGGACGAGAAGACTGAGAATAAGAAGTTGATTTTCACCAGAGTGGAGGAAAATTGAGGTTCTAACGAAGTTTCAGCCTTACGTTATGTAAGTTTACGTTAAATTTTGGTCTAAAATCGTCGTTCTTCCGCTCACAGCTTCGGTCCACATTTGGGTCCTAGTTGTGCTCTCCGAAGCTCGGCAGCCCGATTGGAATACACCCAGGGGTGTTATGGGAGAAAAATGGGTGTATCAATTGGGGTTTTCGAGGGATATTTGAGGTTTTAGTGAAGATGAGCTTGTAAGGTATTGCTTTCCATGTTGTTTAGGGCGAGAAGACCGAATATTAAGTTGATTTTGACCGAAGAGTGAAGAATTGAGGTTGTAACGAAGGTTAAGCTTCCAAAATTCATTTTTTATTATTCAAAAACCTGGGAAATTGTCTGAAATCACCATAAATTTGTATAATAACACTAGAAGTAGTATTAGTAGGTGAATCAAGACAATTAAAATGGTACTACCAATGATCAAAGATAATCTGTTAAAAAAAACAAAAACAAAAACCCGAGCCCAATCGTGTTTCTGGGGGCCAACATTGGTGGAAACCATCAAAAATAACTATTTCAGGTATCGCAAATGAAAGAAACAATTAATGAACAGCCAACATTTCTGTACGTATTTCCAGGAGAATAATAAACCGATGTGGCAAGGACTTGGCGGCGTTTCTTTTCAGGAAATGAAGCGTTGTTCAATGACAGGATCAATGACAAAGATAGAGGCTGATCTGAAGAGATTTTAAAACTCCTTCAACAAATATCAACATTAGTTTTTTAATTCAACAGTAGATGATCTCAATTTTTTCCAATAAACTACCTCGCTGGCTCCCCATGAATCGTGGTCACTGTTGAAAGAGAGCTTGGTCACCAATAACAAACGCAAATCACACTTAAGTAAGGAAGATTAAAGCCTGCTCATTCAGAATCTACATTATTGGTCAACATTTCACTTGGTTTTTCGTTATTACCTATTTCTTCAGTAATGAGAGAAATTCAGGATAAACTTTTTTTTACTCACACCGTGGTAATTTTCTACCAGGCGTGCTAATAGGATTGATAGATTTACTTAAAACTTAGGTATAACTGAGACAATGATTTTTTCACTTCCAAGTGTACAACATTACTTGTCAAAACGATTTAGTATTATACCGATTGAGGGAAATGCAACTGAATCGCGCTAGCCAATACTTCGCTGAAAAAGTTATTTTACATAAGCTTTTATAATAGATGGGTTTTTTTGACAGCACAAATAAAAGTTTGTTGTTTGCTTGTGTGTATTAGTTGTTGACCAACGATGCAAACCATAGTTGATGTCATCTGTACTCGAGAAAACTGAAGTTAATCACTTTTTGCAAGTTAAAAAAATCATAATTAATATAAAATAACCACAATTAATGAATAATTAAACGAACATTTTGGTAGGAAATAAGTTTTACTCTTAGAATCGTTTCCTGAAGTTCAGCCTCACAAGTTTCTAAAACACACTCTTGATTCAGGTCACCGCCTTTGTCGTCTTCGGTTTTTGGAGGCATGGAAATCTGTTTTCAGTTGGAAACTTACAGGGTGAGTCAGTTATCGATGCAGTGTACGGATACTGCTTTTGATAAGTAGGTCAAAATTTACTCTATGTCTAAAACTGAGACACTTCTTGTCGGAAGAAATGAGAGGTGATTTATTTTTTCAACAAATTTGAATATAACAATTGTATTTGCTTTCTCGATCGGACTTCCGAGGAGTCCCATCTTGAGCAATGAAATGTCAATTTGGTTTAGCCAACCTGGTCTCAGATTCGTGGGAACTTATTTAAAAGAAAAAGGTCCGTTTTAAGTTACAACTTCTTGATTTAAATGCAAAGCAAGATTTGTTGTATTTTGCCTCATCTGGGTCACACATGAGTTTCAAAATGGTTTCATATTTCCTGTCTACCCTATAATCATTCAAACACAGACGTTGTGGTAGGATATTTGTTTTTCATCTTTATTTTCAACCAAGATAAACCCAAAAAATATTATTTCTCCTGTGTTCAGTACATCAAAAAACGCCACGCGCGCGCGCGCGTCACGCTGGACGTAATATGACTTGTGTTAGAACGCATATAAGTACGTGAGGAATACCAGGCATTGATTCGATTCGTAGGAATGTGCCAGAGACAGCAAAGACGAAAAGGTTACTGATAATGAGATTCGCAGGCGCTCAGGAAAGTCAAAATGTCCTATTGGGAGAAGATTTGTTTCTCGTTTTCACTCTTCAAATCATACCTATCACTAGATGAAAACTTGTCCATGTTATTTTTAACTACGACTACTCTGGTAGATGAGACATGTTGCCGTGTCGTTTAATAATATGATCGCTACTTTAATAATTCTTCTCATTTTGTCGATCAGCACAATGGTGAAATGACTAAACAAGGGCAAGGGAAGGTATTTTGCAATACCTCCTTATTTTGGCAAGACTTTCGATTAACTGCTCAATTCAATATATTTGGGTATATTTAATTTAGTTTCATGTGAAGGGCAGAATCTATACAAAAAGTCTGAGAAGAAGTTAAGTAATAACTTCATATATCATCCCACTGTTCCAAACCTGTTCATACTAATAATGTTTTTCATATACTCAAGTTAAATTAAACGTTCAACACAGACATGGACCCGAATCGTGACATCCAAAAACCAGAAGAGCATGACAATGGCAGTGCTTCTATATCGACTTTTCCTTCGAATCTCGTAATTATACCTTGACGAATGGAACCACCACGGACGCTGGTAAAGCCGCAGGGAGTACGGGCCCGACGCAGTCCGTACACAGCCACAAGTTCATCTAGACTCAACAATAAACAATGTCTGTACAAATTCATCTGAACGATTAGTATAAACATGTGGCAATGAACTACCCCCTCCCCCCCAACACTACAAGTTTCAACGAATATAAAACAACGGAGTTGGTACAACAGTTCCGTGGTGCTGGGGAAATAACGTTCGTCGAGTAGGAACTTGACATGAAGTAAATTTCTCGTTCAGTAGTCTGCAAATCAAATAAGACATTGCGAGACAAAACATAAGCAGAAATGGGAATCTATTGATTATTAATAATTAATCATCGTTCTATCATCCATTCTATTTGATGATCTATAATTTAAGTTATGCCTATTCACCAAATTGACATGGATTCAAATTATACCTTGTATTATCCCACATGTTGGCTCTTTTACACTCGTATTAATATCATACTAGAATATGGGGGATTCCTTCCTCACCCCTCACCCTCTTGATTCCCAACGGTAGCTAACATCAATCTGTACAAATGGGGTATGCATGTTTTTTTGCGAAAAAAACGGTCATAACTGAATTAGGCCAATAATAAAATATGGGATCCTAAAATAACGAGAAAAACTAAAATGTCTCACGATATCATGAAAATATAGACCGAGAGGAACTCAAAAACGCATTTAGAGTTGAAAACCAACTGAACGGTTGAAGAGATAATCTAGATTATATTGCCGGTACCTTCCCCCTCGCTCTCTCGCACAATTGTCGGCCTAGATGCTCATTACTCTCATTAGGTTTAGTTATGGTTTATTATTCTGTGAATAATACAACTTTGTATTCGCTCAGCAAAAAATCTGTATAACACCCCCTCAAAATTTTTTCTTTTACGTTTCAAGGTGTGTAGATTCCGAAAATGCAATTTCCGTCCGCCGTATCATGCATATATCTACTTCAGTTTCGGTCTAAAAAAACTGGGGTTTTCTGGTGTTTTAGTAACACGACCTTGTGAGGTATCGTTTTCCATGTTTTTTAGGACGAGGAGACCGAATATGAAGTCGATTTTGACCGAAGACTAGAAAATCGAGGTTCTAACAAATTTTCGGTCGTTCTTCCGCACACAGTTTGGGTCCCCATTTGGCCCCTAGTTGTGCTCCGAAGCCCGATCAAAATACGGGTGAAAAATTTGTGTAAAAATAGGGTTTTCCGAGGGTTTTTTAAAAAGGTTTTAGTGAACATGAGCTTACGAGGTATCGTTTTCCATGTTTTTTAGTGCTAGAAGACCGAATATGAAGTTGAATTTGACCCAAGAGTGAAGAATTGAGGTTGTAACGAAGGTTCAGCTCCCAAAATTCATTTTTTATGAGCCAAAAACCTGGAAAATTGTCTGAAATTACCATAAACTTGTATAATAGCACTAGAAGTAGTATTAGTAGGTGAATCAAGACAATTAAATGGCACTATCCATGATCAAAGATACTTTGTTAACAATAGGAGCTTATATCGTGTTTTTGGGGGCCAAAACTGTTGGAAACCATCAACAATAGCTTTAGACGAAACTTTCAAATGATAACTAACCTTAATTTTGGGTATTTTCCAATTAAAATACAACATGGAGATTCCAGCGTGAAAAAACAATGTTAGTGTGTATTACGCACATTTTGGGCATGCGTAAGTGCTCAAAAACGTCATCCGATTTCTACTAAAAAAATTAAGGGTAGTCATAATTTGAAAGTTACGTGTAAAACGGCTGGTTAGGTACACTATTAGGAAGGGAAGGAGAGGTGGAGTGGGGATCGCTGAGACACCCATATTGCGCAAATCGAAAAATGAACATCCCCAGGTTATTCAGCGTGGAAAAAACACATTAAAATCGTGTATCATAGTTGGTGGATTACTAGGCCCCACGAAACTCGATTTTTGCGTTTAGCCAACGTTTTGAGCGTATTTGCTCACGTGTTGCGCGCTCAAAAATTCGAGTGACGGGTCATTTTTTCATGAAATTTCATGTAGAAATCGAATCTGCAATAAAAAAGGAGAATTTCGTAGAATTCGAATGTCATATCCGAATTCTATGCTAAAATATAAGGGGGAGTTTACTATTTGGAAGTTTTGTCTAAAATGGATCGTTACAAAATTACGAGTGGTTGGTGGGGAGGGGGGGGGGGGTTCATTAGCTGAGACACCCTGTATAGTAAGTGGGGTAAGTAAGGGGACCTAGTCACCTAAAAGTGACACCACCAGCCCACAAAGTGGCGGGTCCTCGGAACCTCACCTTTATCTCGCCTTCCGTAACTGCTACATCAACCAAAAGCGACAGATACACCCTCTGTAAATCGGGGTATCGCTAGTATTTGATGTTTTTTCTAGGGCCCTATTAGTCGATCAAAATATGAATTCGAGGTGCTTTTTGAAATAAGCGATTGATGCTCTACAGCTCTCATTCTATAAGGTCTTTCCATTAGAACAGCCGTTTCGACGTTACAGACGACGAAAAGTGACTACCTGTTAATTTTGGTTTATTATTCTGCGAATGTAAATCACCTATGTAAATCGCTCAGCAAAAAATTTTTATAACACCTCAAAATTTTTTCTTTTACGTTTCAAGGTTCGCAGATTCCAAAAATGGGTACTTAGGTATTATACGGAGGCCAGTAGTTTTGAGGGGGTTCCCCTTTCCGGGGAAACGAGAAAACTTCATCGTTGTGTTGGACAGACTTTGATGATCTAACAGTAAGAATTTGAAAATATTACGACGACTGGTTTGTCTTCACCGCCTCCCAAAAGGCAGCAATGTCGGCCAGAATAGTGCGGAACGCTTCTACCACTCGCTGCCACTCCCGATCGCCACATATATTCCGAGTCCAAATGGTGACGAGCGGTAGGTACCACGGTGTCTTTTGTTCCTCCATTTGGCGCTTCCCCACATTCTTTCTAATTGATGAGTGCTTGCCCCAGTTCTGGATCAACAAAATTATACTTGTGGTTGACCGCTACACTTGGGGCTGCTTCCGCGAGTTCTTTTGATTTATAACCCTTCCAACAGTCGGACACAATTGTTGTTCCGGGTTCTATTTGGTTAATAATTTCGTTGATTAATGTGCTTGCTTCACGGTTCGGAACTGCAACAAGAAAACGTTGTCCAGTTCCACGGCACAAACCACCGCAAACAGGGAGACCGGTCGTGACAAAACACTCGCACGCTCCGGTCACAGACCTGACCTTTGTCTATTTGAAGAGTGTTTGGCGGAGGGAAGTATGAATCACCGGACATCTTCCGATTCATTTTTATCAAGGATAGTGTTTGTAAGGTGTTTACAAACCTCAATCGTAATTACACCGCCGTCCGTCGTATCACGCATACCGGCTTCATTTTAGGTCTAAAAAATTCGTTCTTTCGCACACATGCTCCATTTGGGCCCTAGTTGTGTCCCGACACTTTGTAGCCCGATCGGAATATACCCAGGGGTGTTATGAGTGAAAATGGGTATAAAAATAGGTACTTTTTGTGTTTTAGTAACATGTTAGAAACATGAGCTTTTGAGTAAGTATCGTTTTCCTTGTTTCTGGGACGAGAAGACCGAATAGGAAGTCGATTTTGACCAAACAGGCGAAAATTGAGGTTCTACCAAAGGCTCAGTTCCCAAAATTGATTTATTATGCGTCAAAAACCTGGGAAATTGTCTGATATCACCACCAATTTGTATAATAGCACTAGCAAAAGTGTGTGAACCAAGACAACTAAATGGCACTCTCAATGATCAAAGATAAAGCGGAGAAAAAAAAGAGCGCACCTAATTAGTGTTTTGGGGGCCAAAATTGGTGGAAACCATAAGAAATAGCCATTTCAATTATTTCACATGAAAGAAAAATAAATGAACAGCCAACATTTCTTTAGGTTGTCCAGTAAAATAATAAACCCATGTGACAAGGACTTTGCAGCGTTTTTCATTAAGTTGGAAAAAATAGTCGTTTTTTGACAGTGGTTTGCGACCATACCTACTACATGGTGGAAATTAATGTTTGGGGAGCTCATTTGACGCAGAATTTAATGCTCTTCAATTTTGGAAAGAGTGATTTTTTTCGAACGATACGAAAATATCGTGTTTTTTTGGACGCCTTATCATAAGCACATCCTGGGAGGGTGCAAAACTAGGATACTTCTGTTACGGCCTGTTCACACGACAGGCTTTCATTAGATTGGTCTGAGGTAGATTAATCTGCATTAGTCTAGCGGGAGCCAGGGTCATCCAGAATAAGCTTGAATCTCGGAGACCTGTTCTGAAATCTAAGGATGAGACTGTACACAGTCTAGTCGTATTAGATGCCTAGCAAAGTGATTAAAACGATCTCCAGCTTTCCATCAATAAATTATACTGTATCCCACTAGTGACAGCTGTGTCAATGTTCAACTACTCTGTGGGGTCCATCCTTCCGGTATGCGGGATTAATCTGTAATATATTTACCATCGGACTTTGGCCCCATACCACCACCGCCAGTGTTCCAAAAATAATAACCAGCCCACTCGTACGTTTTTCACTGCTCCTCCACAGGGCCGTTCTTTCGCTATCCACTGACCTACTGCAGTTAAATAAAACCTTATAGCTGAATAATTATAATCTCTTCCCAAATTACTGGAAAATGTTACACTTGAATTGCTCCCCCTCCCCCCCACCGACGGTAATATTATGACAGACCACACTACACTGCAAAAAGACCTCGATATATTTAAATATGCTTCGATCCCTGAAATAACCAATAAAAGACGATGGCAGGGCTCACAGTGTGGAGGTTTATTATTTGTTACGGGGGACCGCGCTCCTCTCTTCGGTAAGTAATATGGTTATTTTACCGAGTTCCATGATAAGCAACTGCCAATAATTACTTTCCATTACCTTGCCATCCAGCCGCCACCGTGCCGGTTACCCTGCCACCGTGCGTTGGTTGATTGTAATCACTGGTGTACATACTATTTTTCACATATATAGTCCAACAACAGTAATTACATTTTTCTTGGTCCGTCATTTTTATAAACCACGTGCAAGAGTCCAATCATCGGGAGAGAAAAAGAAAAAAAAAATTGTCGGGGGGGGGGGGGGGGGGTCCACGTGTAGGGAGCGACAAGGCAAGAAATAAGGGCGAGATGCACCTTTGGGCCCTAGACAAGAAATCAAACGCCGACGCCCCGGGCCGGATTTGCACAGGTGGACGAGATGGATATTCTTTAATGATTGTTGGGAGAGGAGTGGGGGCCAGGTTTTTGATGGATACCACGGGGCAGTTGAACACTGATTTAGGTAGGCATCCGGGGGCCTGCCAAGTGACGAGACTGGGAATAATAGTCGAGATGCGAGAAGGACCCGTCACTCTGGGGGCTGATGATGTCATGACCTGTCTCTTTTAGATGACAGGGTGGTCCCCTTACTTACCCTACTATAATAGATAAATATGTCCATGCGTCATTGCAGACGATATATGACCTTGACTGTGGGATGAAAAATTAAATTAAATTCACCATAAAATTTCGCAAAAATGTTTGTAATGGCATGTAGATGAGTTAAAAGAAGAAAAAAGTTCGAAAACAAGGCGATGGTCGGATTCGATTTTTTATGGGACAGAAATCCCTAAAAAATTTAAATAACACAAAAGCTGAAAAACGTCAAAGATAACAATTGATAACAATTTTGTCACCATTTTTGAAAATTCGCTCAGAAGGTGGTGCTCATTGAGCTTTTGTTCAAGATTCAGATTCAACATAAATAATCAATATCAGTTTTTTAAAACTTTAAAAAACTCCACTGATTCTGTTAGAAAGATCAGCGGACAACCAAGAATGGCACAACAAAACAAAACCTTTTGTTAAATATAAATGCTCCGTATGTGCTACGAACCACCGCTACTAAGTAATGAGTAAAATACCTATATAAACGATACTGAAACCCACCCCCACCCCTCCACCAACTCTCTTCCGAAGAGGAGATAACTGATTTTTTTTTACTTGGTGTTTTGGAGGGTGGACTAAAAGATGTGGGGGTATCATCTAAGATTGAGGATGGTGTAGAGTACCCATGACTTCTGTTTATATTTTTGAACTGAATCAGATTCCATTCTAAGGATTTTGAGACCAACCGCACGCTCCTACGATGAATACTTCTTTTTCTATGAGCTTTGGAAGTTTCAGCAACAAGTGACCGCCCTGGCGGGAGGGGTGAAATGACGTCACTTTATTGCCCAAACTTTGAAATCTCATAGAAAAAGAACTATTCATCGTACGAAAGGGCGGTTGGTCTCAAAATTCTAATAAACTTCTTAATTATTAATTAAAATGCTTAAAAACCTACTTTTAATTAATAAACTTCTTAATTATTAATTAAAATTCTTAAAAACCTGTAAATAAAATACTTAAAAACTAATGGGAAAGTAATAAACAGAACTGTTCATCGTAGGAGAGTGCAGCTGGTCTCGAAGTTCATATGAACTTCTTAATTATTCATTAAAATTCTTAAAAACCTATAATTAAAATACTTGAAAACTAATGGGAAAGTAATAAACAGTAGTCACGGGTACTCTTCATTCTGTGCTGTTTAATGACAAACATCCAGTTGATTTAGTATCCAAGTGTGATATGTTGAGACAATACAAGACAACCACGGGCGATAATGACGTCTATTTTACAACGATTGATGAAAATATGCAAGTAGTATTTTACGCAACCATTACGCATAGCTGATCTGATGTGTATACTCCCGTCTCATCAAGCTGTATTTCTTGATGAAGTCTCGTCATTGATGCATTTAAAGAGTAATATTACAACGTCAATCTGTATCAAAGAGTTTCCTAGCACCTTGAATGCATCTGGAGTTCCATATATGTATCTGGCTTCCCAAACTCTTATCGTTTCATGGCTCCAGTTGAAAATCCATTTCAATTTGGACTTGTACCCTAACATTGTTGTGTACAAAACAAAATCGCTACTAAAAATTTAAAACCGCTACCAGCTACCTCTTCTTTTTCAACAACTATACGTAAATTTTACATACAAATAGGGTCCGTATTCAAGTAGCACGAAAACTATTGAATATCTGGTTGTTTTCAAATTGGCAGGTATTATACTGGTATTTAACATACAGTACCTACATCCTGAGGAGAATAATGAGACCTTCAATGTCAAGAACATCTTTAAACCTGTGAAACTTGTGCAAAGAAGACTCAAACCTGTGAAAAACGATTTCATGACTGAAGAAGAGATCCTTGCCAAAGTGATGGGGCGTGAAATATTCCAGATGCTCGACAGGTAGTCTAAGTGCACTCAAAATAGATAAGGTGGCCAACAGTAGTTGAAGGCAAAGTTATCTATGGTTAGGAATAGTTACTATTCCTGATTATTCACTAAGAATCAGCGCGGTTTTGTTTGAACAGAGAGAGAACATTAATGATCAGCAATCTGGCCAGTGTCTTACCATCTTCCTCTGGCCTATAACGAGAGAGCTGGGCCCATCGACACTCTGAAACAAATAACGAGCGAAATTCAGATTAAAATTAAATAATCCATGGATGATATCTATATCTATAAAAATCTCATGTCACGGTGTTTGTGGTCACACTCCTCCGAAACGGCTCGACCGATTTTTATGAAATTTTGTATGTATATTTGGTAGGAGAATAGGCCGTAAAGTATATTTAATACCGCGAGGCGACCCTTCCATTTTTTAATCGCGATTTTAGTATTTCATACTACTAAATACCGTGGTTCGTATTTCATACAGAACGAAATTATCAGGTGACCTGGGTCACAGAATGAAATTCTCAAGCGACCTATGTCACCTGATCCACGTGTTTCATGATTGTAAAAAGGTTGGTAAAATACTAAAAGAACAAATCTATTTGTGTGTATTACTGTGAACAATGTAAAAAGGTTGGTAAAATAAAATAGGTACTAAAAGAACAAATCTATTGTGCGTATTACAGTGAACAATGCCAGCAAGATGCAAGGGGTCCAATTTGGGCCGACGAACGAATAAAGCAACAAACATGCGAAATAGTAGAGCAGACAGAACAGAAGAACAAATCCGACAAGATAACGAAAATGTGCGTGTGAGCATGTCGCAATTGCGTGCATCTCAATCACAAGAGGCACGAGCTGACGAAATCAACAAAGACATTTGGAAAGCAGACAAGCGCGCCGGTTCGTACTTAACACACGCAGAACATATGACAGACAACGGCAACAAGTACATCGAGCATTTACATCTGCTTCGTTCCTTCGTCTCGCATTCGAGAACGAGCCTGATATTGAATATTCCGCTCACTTCCGAATGTGCTGATTGGTGCTATGGATAAAGAATGTCTCCACTGCCATGCGTTCGAATTGAAACATGAGTCAGCCGGGATGTGTTGCGCATCAGGAAAAGTGCAACTACCAGAAATTGAGACACCAACAGGGCTTTCAGGTCTAGTTGTGCAACAAACTGGTAATGTCAATACTCATATCGGCAGTGAGAGGATGAAACCGAAAAACCGCTGTATATACCTATATATTTTTTTTCTTTTAAAATGTATTTCTCACAGATTATGAATTCTTAGGACGAGGGGGTGGGGTTAAGCATATTATGCGATGTGCCGTTCGCGATTTTTATCCAATTTTGATGGTTGTTTCTGCTATTCACTCAGTTTTTGATCTAGCAATTTTCGGGAATGACATATTTGTACTGGAGAAGGGCACTGTTGGGGAAAGTGGAGGGAGTGGTAATTGAAACATAGCCCGATCTACAACATTATTTTTTACATGGTTTCCGTGATTATACGTCAAAACAATAAAGTTATCTATAATTATATATAAACATGATTGTTTCTTTCTTTCTTTCTTTCTTTCTTAGTCATTTATGCGTTCTTATACCATTTACCATCTTATATCATCCGACTGCGGTGAGACTTTGGTGAGTTGTGCGCAAACCCACGAAGGTTTCTGCGGCCGCCCTGATCAGCTGAGCGAGCTCTGCGACCAGTTTATTTCCTGTTCAACCTTCGAGGCTCAAATTTGGAATGAATCCTCTGAAGGACTGCTGGGTAACGAAAGTGGGTCCCTGCCATGATCAGCTGAGTGAGCTCTGAAGCTGAATTTTCTCCTGTTAACCTCACGAGGCTCAAATTTGGAATGGAGCTTCTGTAAGCTGCTGAGTAAGAACACATTCTTTCTTTGGTTGGCATGCCGGGTACAGAAGTCTTATATAAATAAAACAAAAAACAGTTTTGGGTCCAATTTTGTATGAACATCTGGAATGTTGACTGATGTGGGGGCCTCAAAAATATGTTTTTACTAAGGTACTTTGCTGAGAATTCCATTCTAACGGTTATCAATACACTTTAATGAAGCGGTTACGTTAGAAGTTCTTTATAATCTGGTCATGAAAATTAAGTCAAATGAAAGACCATCATCAATCATCATGAATATGGATGATATGGGATCATATGGAATATGGGGATCATTTTGAATATGCAATGGATTAATACAATTCAGCTGGTCAAATGAACATTTTGTGCCATCTCTGATTGAAGCGAAAAAAGCCAAATGAGAGGGTACAAGTTCCTGGAATTCTGGTGTGCATCCTACGATAAATAAACTTGAGTGGAGGTACCTACTGTCCTCTTAAAAGATAAGTCAAGATGGCATCATGCAAATTCCAAGCTCCTATGCAGCTTAATTAATGGAATCTTTGAGTTGAACATCGGAATTCGGAAGTTACTGAAGGTGCTAAATCCGTTATTGAAGCCAACAATTTCCACGCACGTCTATTTTCTAATACAGGTAAATTTAGGCGAATTTCTTACGCACTACGTGTTTTCTAGGGTAACTAAGTTCAGGGTAGGTAGTTCCCAAACTAGTATCCAATATGTGGAAACTATTATTTATTATTATTTCATGTTACACTACTCGGAATTCATCAAGTTATCAATAAGCGGTTCGGTCAAAATGATACGGATTTCATTTCAGTTCATCGACAACCGCAAGTAAAATCACACGATGACATCAGAAGCGTCCATAAGCAATTAGCTGGACATAGTTATTTGCTGTTTCAGAACCGAACAATTCTTTGATTATTTTTATGATATCGCTTGTTGCTTTTAACTTTCGATAGAACGTTGCCTTCCAGCTCTTCCATCCAATATATAAGTATGGAGAGTCATATGAGAGTACAGAGCTGTCTCCAATATAAGAATTTATTTTAATAAAAATCAAAACAATACTAACTGATGTAGTTGGGGACAGGAGGATTTTCTTGCCCCCAGCACGGCGTGTATATACTGGCCACACCCACCCTATGCTGATGTTCTTATCTGTTTCCCGCAGGGAAGAGACCACTAACCCCCCGACCGCAACTTCGGTCGTACCGGCTGCTGTGGCAGCTTCTACGGCGTGTGCAGAAGTTCAAAATGATCGCTCCTCCCGTTCCTGGTCTCTACCATTCACTGAAATTACGGACATGGAGTATTCAACAATTTTAATGAATGGTAGGCAGCAAATTGATGAATCCCCCTCTGTGTCAACCATAAAAAACCTTGCAAATGTACTCTAACGATTGTGAGGGGGCTCAGCGTTGGAGAAAGTACCCATCGTCCCACTGACAAAATTAATTTGACTTTGGTTTCAATCAACAGCCTATATATGTCAGAAAAAGTTTTTTTATTGGTAGACTACGATTTTTCAGGGCGAATGTGTTGCATACTTAGTTTTCTATGTCCATGGTGTAAGTTCTTCTCAATTCACACGATTTGTTCGTTTTTCCATCCAACTTATCGGTTCGCGAAGCAGAAACTTCAGGAACTTTACATTCACGGCAACGAGAAGGTTCTAAGTGGTGGGAATGAAATTGAAAAATGTCCTTCTTATTTAAAATGGTGAAGGGGTAAACGGGAGCACGTGAGAGATTAAAGAAGAAACAGAAATAAAAACACAGCATAAAATCATAAAATTCGGAAATTTCGTTGTACATTTGATTCCCGTTAAGGACATGTATTTATACGAATTTCAAAGAATGTAAATTGAATTGTCAGTTATTCTCTCATGATCGGGAATGGGGAAATTAATAACGAACATTTTCCGAATTTTCTTCTACCCACTTCTGGTTTTATTTTTGTTGCTCACTCATAGGTTCTGTAGTTATGAATTATAGTGGGTAACTGCAATAATGTGCCTTCACACCACACTGGGGGCGTCGGTCTCCCGTGTAATGCTTGTATTACTCAACAATATGTGGACTCGAAAGTTTCGTTGTGATTAAATTAGAGTTCTTTGACCCAAAATATGTTAGGGGGCTCAATATCCATCTATTAGAACAATCAAAATTACTGAAGATCTATGTGATTTTCACTGGTACTTGCAGTGAGATACCAAGTTGTTGTGTAGCGTCGGAATATTGAGTTGGGAACAAATCAAACAGGTATTCTTTTCTATAAAGCATCAAATGACGGTCGGGAGAACACAAAGGAGAGGAAAACAAATAAACAGCGAGGGCACGAAAATAAGGGAATAAGTTACGGGGGAAATTCTTATCTTCTTCATTGACAGTAATTCAATTATCCCGAAAGCTATTTCTGTACTGGGAAAACAAAGGATAATGGTGGCAGATTCGTGAGAGAAGGGCGCGGGAGAGAAAGCTGATTATTTTAACTAAAAAAATAAGGAACCTGGATTCAAGTGAGTTACAATAACGGCGGAAACGCAAGTTTTAGCAAATTCATAAAACCTTTTTTGTCGTTTGGCTAAGAGGATCATGCATGACTTTCAGAAGTATTTTTAATCGATAGTATACCACTTCAGAACCATGAAGATAATTTTTTTTTAAATTCTGCGCTGCTTTAAATTTTTATGATTTTGTCAAAATTGGCTGGAATTTCATTTCTTGAAAACGGGCATTTCATTTCGTGTGGACAGTCCGTGAAGTCACTTGGTGGCTTGGCCCTATTTCTTATCACTCATAATGAATTCCCCGTCCTAATCTCAGTTCTCCTGTGCTCATAATGGTTCCTTTTTGCAACTTCACATTTTACTTCCATGTTCCTACTATATTATAGGAACGGTGACCCCACCACCTCACCGAGTGGTGGTGGTGGTGGGGTAGGCATGGTGATACCGTAAAAAATAAGTGTCCGAGAAAACCATGGAATCTTGTTCAGAAGTGCTCAAAACGAATTTCTAGACGGCTCTCCGCTTGATGCCGCTCCATACGTGAGTACATTATGTACGTATGTTGGAATTTCAAATTGCCGTAACTACCTCAAAATACGGTCTTTTTCACATTTTCTTTTTGGGTTTTGTCCAGCTTAGTGAACTCTTCAATTTGAAATGAGAACGAGGTTTCAAGGTGGAGAAATAAGGGAATTATGACGGGTTTTCTAATTTTTCGATGTTCAACGATGATTGCCGAAAAAATGAACCAAAATTCATGCGGTTGGTACCAAAATTTCCGTTATGATGTCCTATTGATGTTTAGCTCGATGGAATTTGATCTGGCTAACTGAAAGCAAAAAAATATGCCAATGGGTCTTACATTTTCTAGGCTTACTAGCTAAATGACGTTGGTGTGGTGTCAGAAAGTGGTTCAAAGTGAGTTTTCTATGCAGGTTTACGGATTTTAACCGAAATGGGCGGCCCCTGTCACCAAACTTGTATCCATACTATTACGTATTAAGAAGATGGAATTATTGTGTGGCGATCCCCACATCGGAACTTTTTCTGGTTATGATTACTTTCTGAAGGGGGCCACAGAGGATCATACAAGGTTATGGGGGTCATAAAGGAAACGCATTCTAGAGGGCTGTAAGAGTAGGTAGCAAGCAGATTATAAAATGAATAATTGGAAGGATAACGTCCACATGTCTGGGTCAATGCTTGATAGATCGGATGTTGGTGCGGAAACATGAGACAAGACTAAAGATTGGCTCATAGAAACTAACGAGCAACAGAATGGCTCCTCTTAGAAACTTAAGAGCAACCCCCTACCTCATCAGCCCTTCCCCTGACACATAGGTGCCGAACTAAGTACCGACTTTGAAACCCTATTCTCTATGATCTGAGAATAGAACTCCCCCACGCAACTCTCTTTGATGCCTCTAAAAAATATAATAGATACCTTCAATTAACCATCCCCCCCCTACCCCTCCGTCTAATGGACCATGCGTAAATTAGTATTGGTGTAGCTGAAACCATAACCACTAGAGGACGTAAGCACACCTACTCGCTACTCCCCTGTATTATTGCCCCGTCCGATAAAGCATATTCACTTTTACTAGGTTTATCTAGATTATTATTTCGAATATCTACGAACTGATCTAGACAACCAGATGTAACCACATGTTTCATAGCATATTGGATCCACGTAGGTCTAAGAGACGTCACAGCCCCGTAAAAAAATAAATAAAAAATTAAGGACGCGTTTTTCATCTGAACTATCTTTAAAAATCGCGTTAAAACTATATAGATATAAAAAGTTGCGAATCGGCTTTCTGATCTCCGGGAACGCCAAGGAATAGAATAAAAATGGATTTCAATAAAATGTCTGATTCTTGCATGTTTTTCATTGTTTCTTGCCATTATGATATACTTGGGTAAACAAACCAGAGCTAACAACAATTTCTGTTGAGGACCTACACTAAAAAAAGGATTTCTCAAATTTAAATCAAGATGGAGGTCAGAGTACGGCAGTCTGCGGTACACCACCTCACCGTTCGCTCCTCCCATCGAGTATTGCGATTATTCAGATATCGTCGTTATCCGCATATATGTACCCCACGGAACGAGCTGACATCATACAACTTCCTAAACTCAATTCCAAATACCGATACCCATCTCTGCCACCACGGCTGATATTACATCGGTACATATCAGCATCATTCAATACATATATAATAAGAACTTCATTGGCATACTTCTGAGTAAGCACGGTTTTTATTTTGACACTTGGTTTCCCCGCGATCATTCAATATTTTCGCTTCCGCGTTCCAAATTTAATGATGGTTTCCTTATTGCCAGTTGGGTTCCGTCCGATAGCCTGCATAGTTACGTAGTTAGTTGACTGATGGGAGGAGATGGTGAGAAGATCCATCCATCAAGTTCATGTTCAACGCCCTAGCCTTTCATCTAATTTTGTTGGTATGCAAGAAGAACGTAATAGACAGAAGCTTGCATTCGCTTAAACTGCAAACAGACAAATTCAACAAATGTTTCAGTACGTTCGGCTGAGACAATTTTGGTTCAAAGCTTTTCGCGCCCCATAACAGTTCAGCTTAGTCATCTACAGTAGAAAGTGCCTATGAAAACCGACGAACAAAGCTCTCTTGTTTCATTGTGTCTGCTGCATTTTACGCAGGGTAAATCATGACAGTGGCATGATATACACTGAAACAAGGAAATAACTACATAACCGATAGAAAAAACCGCAATGATAAAAAAACGCTGTTCTTGGTGGTTTCCGCCAATTTTGGCCCAAAACGCTTGCATACGAGTCTGCAACACATTGGGACATTTTATGTCCCAATGGGAATTTAGGGATAGTTGACGGTGTCATTTACAGGTTGCAAGATTACCACGATCCGGGTTACATGGTGGTGCAAGGTTACCACATTCGATTCTAGTAAGTAATGACTTTCTTCACTAGTCTGTTGCTGACTACCTTGTTTACCAGCCTTTTTTTCATCATGCTCAGCTCAGCTACCGCGCCAGGTACGGGGGTACGGTTAACAAGAAAATGTTCAATAAAATCACACGATTCCAACGAGTGGTGAACGGTTTTTGTACGATGAAAAATGGCAATCATGAAGTTCCGTAGAAACGAATCGGTTGTAAGCGAAAATCATCAGAATATCAACTGTACCGCTTGTTTACCGGTATCGCATAACGGTTTCGTATAACGCTTTTCGGGTCCATGTGCCAAAGTAAAGACATAAAATGTCAAAAAAAAACTGCAATCAACGCAGGCAACTGACGACACCAATCAATCAGAAAGAAGTCACAGGAGACGTCGAAATAAGGCGATGCATTGAAGCACGCGATTCTGATGATCAAGTTAATCAAGAAACAGTTCAAATTCAGACGGTTGTTAGTTATGCGTTTTCGAGACCATAGCAAGCAGCCTACTGTCATGACCAGCAATACAGAAGAGTCGTATTCCATGCCTAAAATAACTATTATTGGTTTCCAAACTTGTAACTGGAGATTATCACAACTCTTTTGTCTACTTTTTTCTAATTCTATCAACAATTATCCCTGCATACTACGCAGAACCAGAAATCGAAGTACTGGAACAAAAATGTAATATTGTTAAACAAAAATGATGAAATGACTGAAGGAAGATGTAATGTCGGAAACTTTCTTGACCTTAAATACTTGTAGTTCTATCACACCGTACACATCAGTAGACGTACTCGTAAATTTAGACTATCATCGTTGATAGTGGTAACAGAAATGAAATTTACAACAGATAGGTTTTGGACTCGACGAAGCGACTCAGCATCCACTTTATTCTGCCACGATGAAGGGCATAACATGAAGGGAATAGCATTATGATTTAGGTTCGATAGAACACCTTCCAAAACGTGGAAACGATTTCATTACAGTGGAAGTTGCAGATAGGCCGATTTTTTCCCTGTTTTAAACGTATTACAGAATGGAATATTATGGGAAAATGATTGAGACCGTGTTGCGTAGGTTGAAAAGAGGCGTCAGTAGGTAGTTATACTACTGTGGCAGACAACTAAACTCCAAGTGTTCAGTTAAGTGCGATACCTTGTTAAAACAATCCAGCTCCACTCTAGCAGTCCTTAGTACTTTTTTTCCATTCAACAACCTAGGATTAATTTCTTACAAAAGGGATGCCCACATCGCTTGGACAAAGGTATACATCGGTTAGTTCTAGAGACACAATCACAACTAATCCGTGTTGAACTCAACAACAAACCTCACTGGAATGGGCTATTTGCACGTATTTATTTTATTTTTTAAATGAAAGTAGATTCCATCCTGAGAATTTTGTGACCAACAGCACGCTCCTACGACAAGTAGTTCTTTTTCTATGATTTTTCAAAGTTTCAAGAGGTTCCTACGTCACAGTGTGTGGGGGGGGGAGGGGGGTCCCGCCCAGGCGAGAGAGGTGCAATGACGAAATCATAGAAAAAGAACTACTTATGCAAGAGCGTGCGGTTGGTCGCGAAATTCTCAGGATGGAATCTAATTTCATTTAAAAAAAATAATATAAACCGCTTTTGTGACCCATGCCAATAGCCCATTGTACCCTATAGCGGCGTGGAAGCGAACTAAATGACACAGACACTAACGCACTCAATTATGCCGCTTTGACACTGGCGAAACACGTGTCGTTGACACAGAACTGCCATACGAAAGGGGGATACCCTTCACATTAGGCCACTTCAGTGGCAGTGTGCCCGACACAGCCGCGCCACAGAAATCGAGTGGCAAGGGAATTTCGGCCGCTTTTTTTTTCTAAAATATGATAATCAATGTCAATAACACCAACTTTACCACTTAATAGTAATTCATTTTTGACCTAATGTTTTACAGTCAATCACAAAACAAAGATGAAGAACTTGTACTGTACACTTTTTGTTAACATTAAAATTGTAATTCATTATATCGCGTTTACTGTGCTAGTTCGTGCCGTTTCCTCCTCTTCAGTCCATTTAGCAGGTCATCTACACAGCCACGACAGCCATGATCCACTGGACAGACAGACGTGATGGAGTCTGTCATTACGTATGTACCAATCTGCATTGATCATGCTTCTGAGTACACCGTTTTGAAAACGCTGGATTATCTCTCGAATGATCTTGGCTGTGCAGCCTCACAGCTGCGCTTCGTAGGTCCACACTGCTTTAGGACGATTGTACTTATTGTAACTTGGACTTTTTGTAACTTGTTTTGAACAGACAACTTTGATCGTCAGCCCATTAGCCAGTACAAGTTCTGAGTCTGACAACCAGCTTTGATTTTCTTCTTTCTAACGTGTGTTTTCCTTTGCAGTTTCGTATCTAAGGTCATTCCTAGGTACTTTGCCTCATTGTCGTATGAGATGATATTGCCGTCTAGGTAAGTAGGCATGTAGCCGATTTTGAAGTTTATGAAATCAACATGCACTGACTTAGCCTCATTAATTTTCATTCATTCTATACTTAGCTGGCAATTCTTGAGTTTTGGAGATAGAGCGATTGAGCTTGCTGACAGAAGTGCCAATGTTTTCTCCGACTGCCAGCACTGCAGTGTCATCTGCAAATATGGCTGACGTGGTTCTCCTCAACCCTCTACATGTAACACTCCTATGTACCTAATATAGAAAGATTTAAACAAATAAATGAAGGGAACGACGAGCCGGGTAACGCTAAGGGAGAAGGGCCCCTTCCATCAACCACCATCGCCCTCAAAGGTCATAACGGCCGATTGTGGACCGGGGACGGGTGGAAACGGGCCTTTATAAGCAAACCTAGCCCAGCTCGTCATTCGACCGATCACACTTTTACATGCGACTACTCTTTTTCACACACCTCACGCCTCCTATCCTTTGGTGTCTGCTGTGGTTCATCCGCGGGACGTCTTCCTCTCTTTCCTCTAGCAATCGCTGTGGTTCATCCACGGGGTCCTAGCAAAATACTCCTAAGGAGCACCTAATATCTGCTGTGGTTCATCTGCGGGGTATTAGTTACCTTCCTCCCTTTCCTCTAGCACTCGCTGAGGTTCATCCGCGGGGTGCTAGCAAAAGACTCCTAGGGAGCGCCTAATACTCGCTGTGGTTCATCCGTGGGGTATTAGTTTCCTTCCTCTCTCTTTCATCTAGCACTCGCTGTGGTTCATCCACGGGGTGCTAGCAAAAGGCTCCTAAGGAGCAACAAATACTCGCTGTGGTATATCCGTGGAGTATTAGTACTAGGTTCCTTCCCATCCAATCCTACCCTACGGCAGGGACACCACAATGGCTGTAGTGCCTCCTTCTATTTCTGGTAGGTCACTGGTGTAGAGCGGGTGCAGGTGTGGGCCAAGTACGCTGCCCTGTGGTACACCAGCACCACAGGGTTTAGGTTCGAAGTAAAAGACTTCTTGCAGAAGTACTGAACTGTAAGGTACAAGTATAATAGCTTGGCGCATTGCCATGGCAGAGCTTTAAAGGGCTTAAATTTAAGGCCATCATGCCAAACTTTGTCGAGTGCTTGCGTCACATCAAGGAAAATAGCAGGGCAGACCTTCTTTTCTTCAAGAGCAAGCTTGCTCTATTATGTTGACTATTCTGTGTACCTGGTCTATTGTAGTGTTTTTTTCTTCCTGAATCCGAACTGGCGGTTTCGGTACTTCGGCCTCTTGTATATGAGCTTTTCGAACAATTTGGGTGCTGCCACTGTGCAGCATGTTCGGCGGCTGCTCAGCCACAATAAAAAATTACATCATTCACACCTGGGTGTCTGTGGCGCGCGCTGTTCCAACCATTGCTCGGAAAACTCATATTCTTGAGTGGAAGTTCATTTTCTCAGTTAGTTGATTCTGTTTTTTTATTGCTGTAAGAACATGTTAATGTGGTTCCTAATGGGTAAAATTATATCATGTACCTACTATGTAGTTTGAAAATATCTGGTACCTAATATGAAAAAAGGTTAAATTTATTGTCAACACAACCTTCTGTAAATAAATTTTAATTACAGATATTCTTTTTACAGGAGGTTACTACAACACAATGCGTATTTCATTATTAATTCCGATTAATTAAGAGCCGGACATCAGTAGCGGTGAGTGTCACTTGAGGTAAGAATTTTTTCATTTTTTAGTTGTTTATTTTTATTTGCTGTAGAACGTTGTTGGTCGCTAGAACGCACACCGGAACAGCTACCTACTGGTTGGCAGAACGCATTCCGAACCATATACTGGTCGGTAGGATGCATACCGAAATGGCACCAACTGGTGTTTCACTACACCTCCCTATTTTATCCGACATTTTCGCTTATCCGACATTCTGCTGACCCGTTTATGACGGATAAACTAGATTCTACTGTAATATTAATTTCCATTATCAATGGGTTACCTACCCACTGGGAAATTTAAGTTTAATTAATGACGAAATTGAAAAAGTAAGAACAGGTATCGAGCACCGGTTAAACAGGGTCTTAACAGGAGGAACAAGGCAGAAGTGAATGACTGAAATGAAGCCCACGCATATGAAATGCGTGGTAGTAGGTAGTGGGGAAAGTGTCAGGAACGTGTGGCGCTCGAGTGTTCAAGCAATCGCTGCTGCGCCACGTCCGCGACGTGTGTCCAGTGTGAAAGCGGCCTTATGGCTTTGCGGATTTGGTTATAGAACCGTCTGAAATTGATTAATTCGGAAGTGGGTGTTTCCTCTCTAGGCTTCAGGTTGCCGCATCCTCATCAATTGAAGACAAAACAGGTGAATACGGTGAACTCGCTAACATAAAAACAAAATTGCACGGGTTAGTCTCCACAGGTTTGTGGAAGAAATCAACGCTATTCGTTCGTGGTACTGTGTCCCCTTTTCTCAAGCCAAGATCATTCAATTTTGTAACATCACAGGTCACCCGTTATTTTAATCACCTGAACAATCACCATTCAACTTGAATCAAATAAAGAGTCTAATAGTAGTCTGATGCTGAGAGTAGTAGAATATTTTAAACCAATGGTCAGTGATACCCATGAGTGCATTACATATTTTAGATCTATAGCAATTCCAAGTGCGATAAAGCTCGTGCTTAGGTACTCTGTGTGAGAAAGTCTCGAGTTGATTGGGTTAGTCGAGAAGAAAATGTGCAGTGTTAAACGAATGTCAACAAAGAAGAAGAATACTCATCGCAGCAACGCGCACTGCTTTTCATTTTCCGCCAATGCTCTTCGTCGAGCTCTGATGGATACAGTGGTTGATGAATCCACTTTGCACCTGGACCGCTTTTCCTACGTTTACAACAATCACAGTTTGCCAATTATTCTACCTCACTACATCCCTAGAAATGAATCAAGAGGGCAGCAACATCAATACGAAATTAATGCTAACAACTAATTAATTATTTCCTGATAGGTATTGTATGAAGAAAGCTCTTCTTTGAAAGAGAAATTTGAGTTTAGTTAGCAAATACTGAAGCTAAAACCAACGCGGTCGGCGTATTTGAGTTCTTATTTCATCGGCGCAGCAATAACCAAAAGTGGTAGGTGCATATAAAATGGCGACTAGGGACAGAACATACTATTTTGTCAGCCAAAAAATTTTTTTCTCGAAGAACTTGATTTATGTGGGAATGAAAAGACTGTTTTCATTCATTCCATACTTATATACGAGTAACTACGCAACGGTTCAAGGAAGCTTTAATCCACAGCACTCCAAATCTGGTTACAGTACTAATACCGATGAGTTGCTTAGGTAATGATGAGTTCGATGCCAGTAAAACTTAGTTTTAAAAGACAAAAGTATGAAGGGGATCTGTAAATAGTGCATCTCCGGAGGTTAATACGATAATGTATGACTCCTCAGCTCAGCGGATGACCGAATTAATAATGGTGGAGATGCGATGCGGGAGCTACATACTATGTCAGGCTGGATCTGAAGGGCTAAAAAAAAAAGACTTATTACCACCCAGAAGAATTATGAAGTTTTGTTTGAAACGTGCATCAGTTTTATTCTCCCGACATACTCGTAGATCACCGGTCTAGATTCACATAAACCACCACATCTCAGCAAAGGAAAATGAGAAAACGTTGATAGTCGTTAAAAAATAAACATGGAGAATGACTATGGAAATAGAAATGGGGTATTTTGAAAAATTTGTAAAACGAGAGACTACCACGATTAAAAATATGATTAATATAAGTAACACACCTTCCGTACGAATCCACCTTCGCTACAAAGTGATCCGATGATCCCCCCCCCCCTCCCCCCCTCACAACAGGCACCGCGATGACCAAGGAAGGCAGTGGAAAAATCGAACTGTTTGTAGAAGGTGCGAGGGGAGAATGCTTTTATGGCTCGGCAGGCTATTGCTTAAGCCATAAAGAAGCAATAGCTATTTTGGTTTCTTGACCTTTTTTTTCTCTTTCCGTTTTTAAATATATAAAAACAGAAATACGATTTGGGAGGTTCGACCCCTTTTCATTGTACATGCCGATCATCCATACCAAGCAAAATTGGTATGGAATGGTATTGGTTGAAATTTCATAAATAGCATTTATCATAAATAACATTTATTTACAAATAGTATTATATTTTATAAATATCGGGGTTCAAGTATTGCGGATGGGTGAATCAGTAGGTAAGTAGGTATTCAAAATACGAGTACTTCTGACGGTTAGATGACCAAGAAACTCTTGTAATTCTGGCTACTAAATCAAGGACCCTATAACAGGAAGGAACAGTATATCGAAAAATACCTAGTGGTTGAACGTTTATTGATAATGGTGGTACTTCTCACACCAAATCTTCTTTAGCTCATTTGTTGGGATAGGCGCTGACTTACTCCCCCGTATTCAGGATGGCAAGTCGGGTCAAGATGAAATTTGCAGGGTCTGATAGGTAAGCTACGCGTATCTATTGGCGTGATCAGGTAGCTTACCTACTCAAGTATACAAAAATGGGGCCAGATCTATGATTCTCAAGTACTTTAAGTGTCACAGACATAAGTGCCACTGCTCCTGGACCTCCTGCATCAGTTTCAAATAGTGGAAGATCAAATAACAACTGAGGGCTGGCTCAGCTTGACTGCTGCTACCCGGCTCATCATTTGTAGTCCTGTTTTTGGGTGATTTCCAAAGTGGCACTGGTGCACACACATGAACCACACACCTATGGTCTATTGTGATTCTAATCCAGTGGAATTTCCATCTGTTAATTACTTTGATGTTGTTCAGATGCATTTGTTTAGATACATCACAGCCGATCGTGAAATCTCAAGCTGTGTGTTTCACTACTTTAAGTTTTTACTAACTTTCATCTACAGCAAAACTGTCGTGCCTCTGCAGAACATTATTGCCCTTTTACGTTATGGGCCCAGAGTATGTTGCGTTATAGGTAAGAAATTATTGATACAATCATATTTTCATAATAACATATTTTCAAAATTCTGTACGAAACGCATTTGGCGAGAAGCCGATCAGAGTCGAATACCTTCCGACGCAATCAACGATAGCGGACATCATGACGAAAGGCTTGGAAGTAAGAAGCATAGACTTGGTTTCAAGAGTGCACAGCTGAAAATTCTGGATTAAGGGAGTGTTGTGATTCTAATCCAGTGGAATTTTCACCTGTTATTACTCTGTTCTTGTTTAGATACATTTTTCTAGATACATCTAAGCCGATCGTGAAATCTCAAACTGTGTTTTCACTCATTTAAATTTTTACTAACACCACCGTCGTGTATCTGGAATTATTGCCCTGTTATGGTCTGCCCACTGCAAGACGGTATTCGGTGCTGCAAAGTGAGTGGAAACAATCAACAGCTTATGTACTGAATCCCACTTCTATCTTCGCAAAATGGCTGTGTTCTGCCATAGGACCGTACATTGTCAATTTTGGCTCAGTAGCTTGCCCGCTACACAATTAAGTAAAAGCAAAATTCCAAGCATCTACTCGTACCTACAACGGGCAGACTATAATAACTAGCATTCACTTGAATAGGTGGGCCGAATAAGGGCATATATGTTACAACCGCCAAATTTTACAACAGAGCGAAAAGAAGGTTGGAAGGCACATGAACAGCCAATTATGTATCTGTATTTGTTGTAACGTACACTCTTGTTCCATCAATTATTCGCGATCTGTAGTGAACGAAAGTCATCGCTATGGCATCCCGCCTCTGAGTTTTATAACATAAACTCTTGTACGATTTGGGAAGTTTCGTGTTCCCATGGTTTGAAGCTCAATACAATTCACTCCTAGATGGAAACAAATAATTTTTCTTCCATAACTTGGTAGAGGAGATCTTATAGATAATTTTGACGCTTTAAACGAAATTTAGAAAATTGTAGCATAGACCCTTGTTCGGCCCGAAGATAATTTTGACGCTTTATACGAAATTTAGACAATTGTAGCATAGGCCCTTGCTCGTCCCACCTACTCAATAAATTTAAATATGCCAAAAGGTCGCATATATAATATACTCGTTCATAACGACACCAAACGCCAAAAGCCGTCCTTCATCTAGTTCTAGGCTCCTAGTACCAACCCAACACAGGTTATTCAATTCAGAAGAATGGATCATTATCAATCAGTTAGCTCGGATGATCCATCTCAACGGTGGGGATCATTCGTCATTAAAAACTGAAGAAGGTCAAAGCCGATGACAGTATTAATATTAATGGAGGATTTTCACCCTCGAGTTCAGATGGTATAGGTTTTGCAAAAATGCTGCGAAACCCAGCTATATGAGGGGGTTAATTTTGAAGATGTTTAGTCAGCTGTTCTCACCGCTTATTCCCTCAATCCTTCGGTAAAGCTCGTTATATAACTTGCAAAACCGGTCAGGTGAGCCACCTATGAGAATGGGCCCAGCACCCTCCACAAACAACAACTTACTGAATCCATTTCTTATTATGCCCATGATTCTAGTACAGCGTCCCCAGTAACCTTTCTACCTTTCTACTGGGTGTGGTAGTTTCCAGACACTATTATAGTGTGGTGAAGAAGTGCATCATAATGGTGCAGGAAGAAGATTGGGCTCAATGCAATCTGACCACTGGGTTCAGATATGGATCACTACGTTTCAGAATAATGTCTGTATTTGTGTGGGCAACTCGTGTATAGGACTAGGACATCGGCCAATAAAATGAACGGAAAACACTACAAAAGACAGTTTTTAAGGAAAAAATGACCTATCAATGTCCACTAATAGAACATAGTTTTTAGCACCCTGTGTTGGGTTGGTGGCGGAGGAACGGCTTTTGGTGACAGCCTCTGTTATGAACGAGTATGCTACCTTTTGGCATACTGAACATAGTTTTTTGCCTTTCTTCGAAAGTGGTTTACTGCATGTTGATGAAAAACACAAAAGTTACCAAAATGTAGTAGATAACTGTATGAAGGGTAACAATGATAATTTTCACATCCCTTATGCCTAGAACATACCCTTAAAGGCTGTTAGTAATAATTAATAACCCATCAGTTATTGAGCTCAAAAGTTCTTGAAATTGCCTTTTTGAGTAGTTTGTAAGTTAGGAAAATAGGGACACCCAAGTTGCTTCCATCAACTCCCGTATTGAATCAACCTTCTGAAAACCATACAGTCGGATCTAGGGACGCGGGAGCGTCTCGCCCGCCAAGAAAACCGAAAACCTCTACAACTAACTACCTACAGCGACCAAGAACACAGTTTACAGATAGAAGAAATAGCCCCCCCCCCCCCCACACGGCCCCCTGAGGGATCTCCGGTGTTGATTTTTCCTACAGCCATTCCCAAGGGGCCCCTGAGGACGTGTACCTAATCTCAACCTTAGGGACTATCAGGTGCCGGAGTTATGGAGGTTTGAAAACCGCTATTTTTCAAGTTTTTGTAGTTGTTGCTCTTCTTCTTGTTGTTCTCTGACATAAAAGACCGAGCTGAAATTCTGCAAGCACATTCGATATGCTCCACAACCCTGTTGTAAACATTTACACGTCAAAAAAAGTAGGTAGGTGAGTAAAAGTGAGTATGACTACTGAGCAGACGTATGCAAGTAGTAGGTACCTATTCAGAAGGTGCTAAGTAGGTACTTACTAAGTAGATGGTACTGAGTAGGTACTAAGTATGTAGTACTGGGTAGGTAGTAGGTAGGTACTGAGTAAGTAGGTACCTCCTGAGAAAATTATTAGGTTCGTACTGGGAAAAAATGTTTACTTAATCAATGCAAAAAGATGTGTTACCTCCCCAAAAAACAACCCTGAGTGATCCCCCCCCCCCCCCCCCCCCCTCAGCTCAACACTGCTTTGAAAATTTACCTGCCAACGAAACCTCCTCAGCCGCACAAAGGATTGATATCCATTTAGCACCGAATTTTAACGCTCGGTGCTTCGCAAAAAGCCCGGCCAAACCGCGTTGAAAAAACGCTGCAAAGTCTGCAGGCAAAATGGACATCAATCCTTTTCGCGGCAGAGGAGTTTTTGTTGGAGGGTAAATTTTTACAACAGGGTTGTTTTTGGAGGGGTGGGGTATAAGCGGACAGCGTTATGCAATATGGAACCAACCGACGAAATAGGATTTTGAGAAAATTGAGCTTAACTTTGAACAGTTGCCATAAAAATCAAGTACTTGTCCAGCGAACTGTCCAGATAAGTAATTCTTCTCTATATTTCCAGCCTGAAATCTATATTGGCCGAACCGCTAGTTTTCCTTAAAGTTGAATATTTTGTGGCTTGGCAAATGAAATAAACTCAGTGAAAGGAGCCACGGGCTTGGTTCCTTTTTCAGAATACGGGCAGCGGACTCAAAATTTGCAGGAAATCCCGCGTCCCCCCCCCCCCCCCCTAACCACCAGCATTATAAAAATAAATTTCGAAATTCCAGCGACGTAGTGCACGACTAGTATAATCCTGCGACGAAAAAAAACACGTAATTCGGTTTAGAATGACTTCTGTTTATATTTTGGTTTATTATTCTGTGAATAATACACCTATGTATTCGCTCAGCAAAACGCTGCAAAGTCCTTGTCACATGGGTTTATTATTCTACTGGACATAGTAGAGAAATGTTGGCTGTTCATTTATTGTTTCTTTCATGTGCATTATTGAAATGGCTATTCTTGATGGTTTCCACCAATTTTGGCCCCCAAAAACACGAATTAGGCTCGGCTTTTTTAAAAGATTACCTTTGATCATTGACAGTACCATTGAATTGTCTTGATTCACCTGTTGATACTACTTCTAGTATTATTATACATATGTATGGTGATTTCAGACAATTTTCCATGTTTTTTACTCATAAAAAATGAATTTCGGGAGCTTAACCTTCGTTACAACCTCAATTCTTCACTCTTCGGTGAAAATCAACTTAATATTCGGTATTCTCGCCATACAAAACATGGAAAACGATACACCTCACAAGCTCATGTTAACTATAACCTCAAACATCCCCCGAAAACCCCCTATTTTACACCCATTTTTCTCTCATAACACCCCTGGGTGTATGCCGTTCGGACTGCCGAGTTTCGGAGCACAATTAGGACCCAAATGTGTTCCCAAATGAGGACCTAAACTGTGTGCGAAAAAACGACGATTATAGACCAAATTTTAACGTAAATTTAAGGCAGCAACTTCGTTAGAACCTCAATTTCCCACTTTTTGGTCAAAATCGACTTCATATTCGGCCTTCTCGTCCCAAAAACATGGAAAACGATACCTCAAAAGCTTATGTTACTAACAAGTTACTAAAAAACGCTGCAAAGTCCTTGTCACATGGGTTTATTATCTATTGGACATACCTACAGAAATGTTGGCTGTTTATTTATTGTTTCGTTCATGTGAAATAATTGAAATAGCTATTTCCGATGGTTTCCACCAATTTTGGCCCCCATAACACGAATTAGGTAGTACTATCCTTTTTTTCCAAATTATCTTTGATCATTGGTAGTGCCATTTAATTGTCTTGATTCCCCTCTTTACACTTTTTCTAGAGTAATTTACAAATTGATGATGATTTCAGACAATTTCCCAGGTTTTTGACTCATAAAAAATCAATTTCGGAGGCTGAACGTTTGGTAAAACCTCAATTTCCGCCTCTCTGGTCAAAATCGACTTCATATTCGGTCTTCTCGTCCCAAAAACCATGGAAAACGATACCTCAAAAGCTCATGTTGCTAACATGTTACTAAAACACAAAAAGTACCTATTTTTATACACATTTTCAATCATAACACCCCTTGGTATATTCCGATCGGGCTGAAAAGTTTCGGGACACAACTAGGGCCCAAATGGAGCATGTGTGCGAAAGAACGAATTTTTTAGACCGGAAATGAAGCCGGTACACGTGATACGGCAGACGGTGTACGGCGGACAGTGGACGGATATTGCATTTTTGGAATCTACGCACCTTGAAACGGAAAAGAAAAAAGTTTGAGGGGGTGTTATAAAAATTTTTTGCTGAGCGAATACATAGGTGTATTATTCACAGAATAATAAACCAAAATGCAATGTCCGTCCGCCGTCCGCCCTAAAAATTTGCTCTTTCGCACACATGCTCCATTTGGGCCCTAGTTGTGTACCGAATCTTTTCAGCCCGATCGGAATATACCCAGGGGTGTTATGAGTGAAAATGTGTGTAAAAATAGGTGCTTTTTGCGTTTTAGTAACATGTTAGTAACATGAGCTTTTGAGGTATCTTTTCCATGTTTTGGGACGAGAAGACCGAACATGAAGTCGATTTTGACCAAAGAGGCGAAAATTGAAGTTTTACCAAAGGCTCAGTTCCCAAAATTGATTTTTTATGAGTCAAAAACCTGGGAAATTGTCTGATATCACCATCAATTTTTATAATAGCACTAGAAAAAGTGAGAACAGGAGAATCAAGGCAATTAAATGGCACTACCAATGATCAAAGATAATGTGGGAAAAAAAAGTGCGCACCTAGTTTGTGTTTTGGGGGCCTAAATTGGTGGAAACCATTAGAAATAGCTATTTCAATTATTTTACATGAAAGAAAAATAAATGATTAGCCAATATTTCTGTAGGTTGTCTAATAGAATAATAAACCCATGTGACAAGGAGCAGCGTTTTTTCATGCTGAATAACGTGGTGGTGTTCTTTTTTCGATTTGTGCAATATGGGTGTCTCGGCTAAGGATACCCCTCCCCCTCTCATGCCAATCGCGCGCGCAATGTAAGCACAATGTGCGCAATACACACAAACTTTATTTTTCCCGTGGGAATCCCCATGTTCTATTGCAAGTTTGGATTCTACTTGAAGTTTCATGAAAAAATGAAAGAGTTTACTCAAAAAAACTAAGGGTAGTTACCATTAATTTGATAGTTTTGTTCAAAATGGCGTATTGCAAAATTAGGAGGGATAGGAGAAGAGGAGGGGATCCTTAGCCGAGGTATCCATATTGCGCAAATCGAAAACGAACACCACCACGTTATTCAGCGTGAAAAAACACACTAAGATCATGTATCACACTTGGCAGATTAACGCACCCACGAAACTCGATTTTCGGGTTTAGCCAACATTTTGAGCGTATTTGCGCACGTGTTGCGCACTCAAAAATTCGAGTGACGGGTCATTTTTTCATAGCTTTACATAAAATCCGACTCTGCAATAAAAATTGGAGGTTCTCATTTGAAAAACAAAGTTAGTTTGCACTGCGTACATTTTGCGCATGCTCACGACCTCACGAAGGTCATATTCATATTCTCCGCTAAAAATAAGGTGGGGTTACCATCTGAAACGTTTTCAAAACCCCCTTCGGTGGGCCTTAAATTTTGGTCACCCTGTAAATCCCCCATCAAATTATATAGCGTATAATTCGATAGTAGTATAATTCGATGATATGCGCAAGTACATTGGTTCGTTCGCAGTAGTTGTGACTCAAAACTGATATTAGAAACTGATTTTCGTAGGTACTGACGGATTCACAGGTACATGGGGATTTGATTAAGGTAGGTATAAGTATCCGTTCAAAGATACCTAGATGATAACTATGATGGTTTTGAAAACTGATGAATGACGTGATTGAACGCTTGGTAGACTTAAATGGGTCGCCAAACACCACACAACTTGTGACATGTCACTTTCTCGCCTGATGGCTGACCCGGTTTAACGTCACATCGCATTGAGACATCGAAACTCATCACATCAAGAATAAGATTGGAACGAGCGTATCGAACAAGATGAAGAAGGAAGATTAACTACTCCTCCGAGAGATGGATAACCCTTTAGTTTCCTGCAACCTGATTTAAAATTTCGTATCAATGTCAATGAATACAATCAGGGCATTAGACGATCTTTGTTCGTATATTGTTTTCCCCCAATCCTTTATTTATTCACTAATGATTCAAAATTATTCAAAAATTCAAAAGAAGCATGATGGGTGAAGGGGAATGTCACCTTTCATAATACTGGTGTGGACGAAATGAGCACAGGTAGGCTCTTTGTAACGTTTGTGTAGCAACGTTAACACGCAAACATAGGTGGCTGAGAATGGAAGATTAACAGGTCTTCGGATAGCATGAATATAAAGAATCAAAAGTATCAAGTATCAAAACTAAAACCTAAAGTCACTTCTAAGTTGAAAGGGAGTTCTAGAGGAAACATAAATATGTGGATCTATAGTATACCAGAGAATGAAACTTTTTTATTCGGAGAATCAGACAGGTGCTTAATTGAATGAGTACAAAATGTACTCACTGTCTAGTTGTACTACATAGCAGTTTAGAGGATACGACGTTTGCTACTTTCCAAGCACAAGTTTGTAAAATGTTGAAAAAAGTAACTCGAGTAGGTAAGTAATATTTCATGAGAATTATACGACACAATGGTCACAAATGGAAAATATTAAGATATCAGGCTCTTGGAAGTTAAGACGGAAAGTAGGCGTTGCCTTAGCTGCGAGGATCACTCAATCGGTCATTTGAATGCTAAACACTAAACGTATACTAATATGTATAGCCTTTTGCGGTGTTTGAAAATCCGTCCGATGTATATGTAATTTTTCGATCCCCCGTCCCGCCACTGCTGTCATGGAAATTGATATGCACCGAAGTGTCACCGAACTGATTTGACAATAAGGCCCAACTGTGTCGACTGCTATAGCACCGATCAAAAATATGGAAGTTGCGGCCAGTTAATCGCAAAATCCTTTACCTCTTCTTCGCCCATGAATACCTTATGAGCGAATTATACTATTAATACTGAAACAACAAACAAAGTCTGCCAAGTTTAATGACAAACAGACCCTTTGTGTCGATAGCAAGATCGTAAAGATCAATGAAACGAATGATTATTATATAATAAGACGTCCTATCCCTAATAATAAATATAAGCATTGCATTTGTAGATTCACAACAGTATACCTCAAAATTTCTAAATTCCGTTTCGAACAGGTGTCACCAAAAAATTCCGTCAGAGAATAGTTTTTGGCTGGCTGTTGCATTGTGTTGTGCGTTACCACAAAAAAAGGAAAAGAAAAACGCTACAAAGTCCTTGTCACATGGGTTTATTATTCTATTGGACATACCTACAGAAATGTTGGCTGTTCATTTATTGTTTCTTTCATGCGTAATAATCGAAATAGCTATCTCTGATGGTTTCCACCAATTTTGGCCCCTAAAACACGAATTAGGTACGCTCCTTTTTTTTCAAATTATCTTTGATCACTGGTAGTGCCATTTAATCGTCTTGATCCACGTGTTGACACTTTTTCCAGTGTTATTATACAAATTGATGGTGATTTCAGACGATTTCCCAGGTTTTTCACTCATAAAAAATCAATTTTGAGAGCTGAACATTTGGTAGAACTCAATTTTCCACTCTTTGGTCAAAATCGACTTCATATTCGGTCTTATCGTCCCCAAAAACATAGAAAACGATATCTCAAAAGCTCATGTTACTAACATGTTACTGAAACACAAAAAGTACCTATTTTTATGCACATTTTCACCCATAACACCCCTGGGTATATTCCGGTCGGGCTGCAAAGTTTCGGGACACAACTAGGGCCCAAATTGAGCATGTGTGCGAAAGAACGAATTTTTTAGACCGATAATGAAGCCGGTATGCGTGATACGGCGGACGGACATTGCATTTGGTTTATTATTCTGTGAATAATACACCTATGTATTCGCCTAGCAAAAAATTTTTATAACACCCCCTCAAAAATTTTTCTTTTCCGTTTCAAGGTGCGTAGATTCCAAAAATGCAATGTCCGTCCGCCGTCCGCCGTATCACGTGTACAGGCTTCATTTTCGGTCTAAAAAAATCGTTCTTTCGCACACATGCTCCATTTGGGCCCTAGTTGTGTCCCGAAACTTTTCAGCCCGATCGGAATATACCCAGGGGTGTTATGAGTGAAAATGTGTGTAAAAATAGGTACTTTTTGCGTTTTAGCGACATATTGGTAACATGAGCTTTTAAGGTATCGTTTTTCATGTTTTTGGGGACGAGAAGACCGAATATGAAGTCGATTTCGACCAAAGAATAGAAAATTGAGGTTCTACCAGATGTTCAGCTCCCGAAATTGATTTTTTATGAGTCAAAAACCTGGGAAATCGTCTGAAATCACCATCAATTTGTAGAATAACACTGGAAAAAGCGTCAACAGGTGGATCAAGACGATTAAATGGTACTATCAATGATCAGAGATAATTTAGATTTTAAAAAAAGGAGCGTACCTTATTCGTGTTTTGGGGGCCAAAATTGGTGGAAACCACCAGAGATAGCTATTTCAATTATTTTATATGAATGAAACAATAAATAAACAGCCAAAATCTCTGTAGGTATGTCCAATAGAATAATAAACCCATGTGACAAGGACTTTGCAGCGTTTTTGGAATCTACGCTCCTTGAAATGGAAAAGAAAAAATGTGAGGGGGTGTTATACAATTTTTTTGCTGAGCGAATACATAGGTGTATTATTCACAGAATAATAAACCAAAACGTCTCTATTGTTCGTCCAAAAAATTTCCTACAGTTAAATTTCGAACAAGGAGTCAGCAGATTTATCGACTGTTTGTAGTCGCCGTCTACAAGTGGTGACCCCGACGTGATCCAAAAGGCGTGATTCAAAAAACGCCTTTTTCGAATCACGCCGGAGGAGTGGTAAGGACTGATGTACCTGAGGTGAGTCGATTGTCAGCTAAATTGCCCCCGTTTTGGAAAGCTAACCCAAAACTGTGGTTAAGGCAACTGGACTCACAATTTTATAATGCAATCATAACAAGAGACGCTACCAAACCGCTCTCGTCGGCGCTATCGAGAGTGAATTTTTGACCCATGTTAGCGACATCGCCTACAGCCCACCAGCGCAAAACTTTTACGGCATGCTGCGGGCACCACTCGAAGCTCAATTCACCGAGTCCGCGCAGTCCCAACTCCGTAAATTGCTATGCAAGTTAGACCTAGGAGACAAAAGACCATTACAGCTTTCCCCTGAGAGCGGGAGCTCGCTGCTGGCAGAGTAGGTTAGGAGTTGATGAAATCGCTATGGGCCCGGCGCCTCCCGACACACATCACTGTGAGCGTGAGTGAGGACGACCTCGATAAATTAGCGAGCATGGCTGACAAAATATCCAAATTAACTTCCACGTCTCACATACATGGTGTTTCAGCCGCTAGAAGCGAGCACACCCGGCCAACCTCAGAATCGGCAAACTCCATGCTACAGGAGCTGCGCACCGAAGCAGAGCGATTATTCCGGCGCATTGATGATCTCGGGCATGCTAGATCAAGATCCCGCTCACGGTCAAGATCAGAATTACCCGGTCCAACAAACATCGAAGGGATATATGCATTTTCCATAATAAATATAAGGATAACGCTGGGCAGTGCCTCTTACCCTGCATTTACAAGGCCGCAGATGCTACCCGGCTGGCGGAAAACGACCTGGGTCGTCTCTAGAGGAAACCGACGCCACCAACCTCATACAACGTCGCCACAGGTTCTCAGTTTTTGGTAGAGAGTGGGGCGGATATTTCACTCATTCCTCCCGCTAATCTTTCAAAGTCAACGCCGAAACCAGGAGAGTTGCAGCTCTACGCCGCTAATGGGACGATCATCAGCACTTACGGGCGAAAAATTCTTGAGCTGAATCTTTTCGTTGGCCGTTTACTATTGCAGTGGTTGACAAAGCGATCATAGGGGCCGACTTTCTACATCACTTTGACTTGCTGATAGAGATCAAGAGGTGGAGACTGATCGAAAACCACACATCGCTACAGGTTTTTGCAATTCTACATGACGTCTCATGGATTGGGATTTCCATAGATTGGGTTTGCTGTAAGTCCAGCAAACAATTCTCCATACCTCGCATTACTCTCACAGTATTCAGACTTGACGAACCCTAATTTGTTGGTACAGTTGCTCCTAAACATACTGCCAGACACCACATCCCAACCGAGGGACCCCCCATTTGTGCACGGGCTAGGAAGTTACCGCCAGAGAAAGACGCTGTTGCACGGGCCGAATTCGCCTTCATGCTTGAGCAAAGGATTTTCCGGCCTTCCAACAGTTCATGGTCCCGAAAAAGGATGGTACCTGGTGTCCGTGCGGGGACTATCGTGCCTTGAACGCCGTTACCATTCCTGATCGTCACGATTTTGCGTACACACTTGCAGAAAAGATCATTTTCAGTACCGTTGATTTGGTCAAGGCCTACCACGAAAGTCGGGCGCAAATTGAGGCTTGGGCACCGCAAGCAAATGTCACACAAAAACGCACTCTCATGGGTGTTTACATAGATTAGGTTTTGGAATGGTCTGAGATGGATTTGCATAAGTAAGTGGTATTTTTAACCCCCCCCCCCCCCCCCCTCATATAAAACTAAAAATCATAAATTCGAAGGCGGGCAATTTTCAAAAACAAAAAGTTGATCAGATTTGAGTTGTTGGGCCAAAAAGGCTAGGATTTGCTAAAACCTTATGTACAGTAACTATGAACTATACAAAAATGTAACAAAATTCGGTCAAAATATTTGTAATTTTGAAAAAAAGGAAGATGGGCAGTTTTCGAAAATGAAGAGTGTGTTAGATTTGAGTTTTTGTGAGGCATTTACAGACGATGCTCAGTCCGCAGATTACGACCTATTTTCCAGGGTCTCAACGAAATCGACTCAATTTTTGGTCCTGGTTGGCAGTATGGTTTGGACCTTCGAGAATGTCGAACTCAAGTAGAGAGCGAATGATGTCTAACGTTGGAACGAGTAGAGAGCGAGTTATGGAACCAGTAACAGGTATATCTAGTAATCTACAACAATCCAATGGGTTTTCGCGTATTGTATACTCCTAGAAAAAAATAACATACAATTCTCGCCCCATTAGGGAAGTTCTCCTTCAGAGTAGGTTGTACATGTGTATGACTTTCATAAAGATCACGGGTTATAAATACTACCCGTCCGCACATGCGCCATCGTGGAAACTACATCCCCTATGTTAACAACGCCCCTGTCATGCATCCCCTATGTAAACAATGATTCTATTTGATGTACATGTTGGTAGATGGTCGAGATAATTCCAACAATATTCCGACCATCTACCAACATATTAACATGTAGCCGACTTACTGCAAACTGATTTAATTACATGGATAGATTAATAGCAGTAGCTATGCAGTTTAAAAAAATATACCTACCCACTTTTCCGGAAAAATATTTTGACGATTGAAATAGACTTTCTCTGTCTCGATTCATCATTTTATATCACGTTTGGTGGATAAATAATGTGCAGCTGTTTCGGTGTCCTTTAGTTATTTTATAGATACATACATTTGACACCACGTTTTATAATCGCATTTTGAATTATTTATCTCGTAGCCAAGGTCAGCTACGTTAACAACCGAGGGATGGATTTTTCAAAAATAAAAAAAGACTAAAAAATGTGGATACTCGTATTGGGTAACTGATGATCCAATATAAACTTCTCAAGCATTCAAGCCACTTATTGATTGTGTCTGCTGCGCCTAGGAGGAATGTGTGTTTGTGTCGATATGTAGGTCAAATTTCCTCAGTTTATTAGATTAAGTAGGGATTTTGATAATCATCGTAACACGTGTATGACTGAAATTGTGGTAGGTAGGCACGTACCTGTCACTTGACAGACGTTTTTATTAGGAATTCAATTTGAAGTAGTTATTACACCGGTTTCAATCTTCTTAGTGTTTTTATATGATCTGTGCTTATTTCTTGTTCTGTCTGAATAATGACCGGCAAGTTGCCTCTCGCTTATCGTCTAGTCCATACATTTTGAAGTTACACTTCGGATAGGATAACTTATTTGAAACGGTACCAGTTCGCTCACCAAGGCAGCGGGACCCTTGCGATCACTTTTGGGAAGGAAAATATTGCTGCCCCCAAAATAAAAAATTCCACATGCATTTTTCTGTTATACACCTTTCTGAACAGATTTGGATCCATGTCTGTCGGTCGGGTCATCTGTCCGTCCGCAAATCTTTGCAACGCGCATAACCACCTATACGAAAGCATAGTCTTATTAAGCTGAGATTTGGAGGGTAGTTGCGGGTTAGGCCCTAGATGGTTCGACATGAATTGCAAAATAGGACGGACAGTCACATTAGCCTGTGCACGCACAAACGTGAAATTCTTCCAACGGTCAAAAATATATGAATAAATGGTCATAATGAGCTGACATTTGAAAGGTATGATTGTGTTTAGACCTAAACGGTCCCATTAGAATTTCACCAAATACGCATGTTTCGTCTGCGCATGGGGAACGCGAAATTCTTGCAACAACCACTAATTACACGAAAATCGGAGTTAGGTGTGAAAATCAGAGATAGCCATTGTGATCATGTTGTTAGAGGCAGCTATGTGCGAAAACTTGTGGAGTGAATGACAATTTTCTATCGTGAATAAAGAAATACAATTTTTATGGAGATTGAAGAAGGTCAGTTCGGACAATGTGATTTCCCATAAGCCGTAATAAACCCAACTACTGAGGCATGATATTTAGCAAAAATATGGATTAGATTCTGAAATAATTCTGCAGAAAACACGACTACCTAGCCCTTCATCAGTAACAAAATGAGTAACGAATTGCAGTAAAAAAATATATGTATAGCTGATAGCAGATAAGTCCCTACCTAACAACCCACCAATGTTTTATAATTAAAATTAAACAACAATCAGCAATTTATTAAATTGTATTTAATTTTTTTTAATAGACAAACCTCATTTTATTCAATCTACAACCACAGAACACATTTTGGTTTACTATTTTCCAATAATCGAGCATGAACCCCCCCCCCCCCATTCAAATTTGATGGTTTCCGTTTCAAGGTACGTAGAATCCGAAAATGCAATAAAAAATGTGTTCATCCGCCGTAATTCGCACTTTCCTTAATTAACCATGAACCAAAATTAATGAAATTTGGTTTGTAGGTCCCACTTGGGGTCTAGTTGGTCCTCGACGCTCGGCGTTACTGTCAGTCACTAAGGGGTGAAAAATAGGGGTTGAAATAATTGTTAGAGCGCCGTACCTCGACAACTTTCAATAAATAGGTATGGTTTTTTACGTTTTTAAATTGATCTCGAACTGGAGAATTTTTTGAGACCACCAAGATTTTTTTGAGAGCATTGTACGTCCAGCGTTCGTCTGCACCGAAAAGCTTCGTCAACGTGATGGTGAATGAAACGGTATAAATCCGGGCCCAAATATCATTGCTAGGAAACACCTGATTATAATCACGCATGGCTATATGAAATCGATGATTGTTCTATTATTTAATTTGAAGAATGACGGTTCTTTTGGATTTTGTTGATAGGTACTTCTGTAACATGAACAAAAGTTATGCCTCATTAATGAAAACAAATAATTATTAATGATAGTAAATCAAAGTTCATTCCGTTGATAATGGGAAGCCGGGGCAAATGGGAGGGGAGGAATATTTAATCATTGATCATGATGACGAAATGGACGGTCTGTAATTCAACTGTCGACACCGCACGTCAACTATCAAAGATTGAATGAATTTTAATCCCGCCGAGACGAATGAAATCGCAATCCTCAGACGAATCATTACGATTAGATAATCCAGTGGCGGATCCAGAAAAACCCCCTTCCCATCTCCTACAACATTTTCTTTCTTAGGAGAGGAAGCATCACTTTCAATCATAATTGAGTTGGTAGATGCTTCTAAAATCAAAATGTCAAGCAAACCCGAGAGTGGGAACGCGACTTCTTGAAATGCCTAAAACAATGTTTTCCTAGAAAAACAGACAATCTGCAGATTTTTCAGTATACGGCCGCTCGAACTTTTCCCGTTTTGCGGATATCTAAATATTGTTATTGTTTATCACAATGGGTAGGAGAGACTCTGTTTTCAGTAAACTGACAATAAAAGAGATTGACTCCTGGATTGAAGAATTACATTTTCTGGATAAAAATGGAACAGCTTACCTTACTGGGATGAAGATAGCGAATCAAACGTTAATTTGAAATTGAAAAAAATATAAATGCGAAAAAAAATTGTAGGTAATGTATGTCTTTCTTTCTACGTCAATGATTTATGACCAAAAAAATTTTTGGTCCTCGCCTCCGAATTGGACAGATTGGCTGGTTACGGATTTTTAAATCTCTACTTTCTAACCTAAAAAAATTGGTTTTCGACTTGGTATGTACCTGCCTATAGTGATATGGTAACAATAAGGAGGAATCAGCTGGGAGTACACGTAGCAAAATTGGTACGCGAACCAATTGGTTTTCGACTTGGTATGTACCTGCCTATAGTGATATATGGTAACAATAAGGAGGAATCAGCTGGGAGTACACGTACCAACTAAGCCAGTACATTGCGGACTAAGGTAGGTACACATTTTTGGAAACAGCACCATGACAGCGTAAACATTCCAGTATGAAGGCACGCAGAAATAGACGTATCAGTTAAAAATGAGATAGTCTAAATTGCCTTTCAACACCATGCTGTGCTATGCATCTATCTCTACGAAATAATGTATATTGGTGATTGTCATCATGCTGACTAGTGCACTTCCATCTTTGTGAGGCCCAAAACAATGAACATGGAAATCAGAGAACACTTAACAGGAGAGTTAAGCCATTTGAGAAACCAAGAAATGATTAATGAGAGGCGAGAGAGATACTATTTATGCTAAGCAAATCCTTCAAAAGCAGCAGTGCGCATAGTTTAGGAACGGAACAAGATCATTTTTTAACAAACTGGTAACCCAAAAGAATGAAAAATTGCGAAAGGGAAATATATTGGTGAAACTGAGTGCCCAAGCAGATGAAACAACCAAACTGGAGCGTAGGTATCAATAATCTAAGCCGGAGTAACTGAAGAAGGATTGAATATATTTTGATTACTACAATACTAACTTGTTTTTATTTATCAAACATAGCTCACATGTGGTCCGTAAATCCCCCTTGAATCTGTAACCAAAAGGGAGGTAGTCACAGAAAATCACAAAAACAAAAAATAAAAAGAAACTTGGAAGAGAACCAAATTCAGATGCATGCGTGAAAATCATTGGCTTCGCAGCATAAATTGTAAAGTTGTTGTTGGAGGAGGTAGGCACTGATAAGACGGGCAGAGAACGATTGGGTATAGATAACATGGAGAGAAGAGTCAGAAGAACCCCCAAAGAGCTGCCGGGAGGAGTCAGCGGGACACCCTTTTAACGATGAATCCGGGTAAATATCCGTAGATTCTGAAATAGAACTGGAAGGCCCACCGGTATAGGCACAAACTAACAACAACAAAAAAACAAAAAAGCGGGTATTGAACCCAACAAACGACGGCTGGTGATTCACCATTATGATAACAGTTTGAGAGAGCTGTAGAACGAAGAAGCGTGTTTAGTGGTATTAGCCGAGAAGGCTTGGTGGCAAGCGGTTATAATTGTTCATCTGTCGCATACCTTCACTATAGAACCGGGATCTGTGATGGGACTGTCAGACACAGTTGTGGGGTTGGCGCATAGCGTAGGTTCCATCGCACCTTCTTCTCCGGCCATACTGAGTGTAGGACCACTGCCTGCCTCGCTCCTCTTGTCCTCTTCTTATTCCCCCTGACGTGATTTTGATGTCGACCGACCCTCCCATGGAGCGAGGAGGCGTGGAACAGCTGATAGTGTGCTCAGCGCATTCTGTTGGAAACGGATGGACTACATCAGGGAGCCTCCCCCCCCCCCCCCCGAACGATTGCCACCGTCCGGCCACCTTAACCCCTTCACCGCCAGGATTCAAAACTGTTACATCTATGTACTGCAATGTTTTGTACATTTCCTAATTTGGGCTAAAGCCGCGTTCTTTACCTTTAGTCACCCGCAAGCCAGGGAGTAGGTAACGTCAGTACACGCTAAGGGCCAATTATGAGTGACAAAAAATGCGATAATTTAATCTCAAATTTGAAGTATGATAACTTATCATAATGTATTTATGTACACAATGTAAGCACACCCTACATTGAGGCCAGCTAACAGGGATAGGCTCCGCGCACATAATCCAATTTTTCATGATGTTCATGACTCCTGGGGTTTCGGTTTATTATTCTGTGAATAATACACCTATGTATTCGCTCAGCAAAAAATTTTTATAAAACCCCCTCAAAATTTTTTCTTTCCGTTTCAAGGTGCGTAGATTTCAAAAACGCTGCAAAGTCCTTGTCACATGGGTTTATTATTCTATTGGACATACGCACAGGAATGCTGGCTGTTCATTTATTGTTTGTTTCATGTGAAATAATTGAAATAGCTATTTTTGATGGTTTCCACCATTTTTGGCCCCTAAAACACGAATTAGGTACGCTCGTTTTTTTTTTTCAAATTATCTTTGATCATTGGTAGTGCCATTTAATCGCCTTGATCCACGTGTTGACACTTTTTCCAGTGTTATTATACAAACTGGTGGTGATTTCAGACGATTTCCCAGGTTTTTCACTCATAAAACATCAATTTTGGGAGCTGAACATTTGGTACAACCTCAATTTTCCACTCTTTGGTCAAAATCGACTTCATATTCGGTCTTCTCGTCCCCGAAAACATGGAAAACGGTATCTCAGAAGCTCACGTTACCAACATGTTGCTAAAACGCAAAAAGTACCTATTTTTGTGCACATTTTCACTCATAACATCCCTGGGTATATTCCGATCGGGCTGAAAAGTTTCGGGACACAAGTAGGGCCCAAATGGAGCATGTGTGCGAAAGAACGAATTTTTTAGACCGAAAATGAAGCCGGTACACGTGGTACGGCGGACGGCGGACGGACATTACATTTTTGGAATCTACGCACCTTGAAACGGAAAAGAAAAGGCTAAATATTACAAAGAAAACCCATATACAAGTGACGATTGCTAACAAACTAACACACTTACATAATTCACTCAAATACATAGATAACCCTCTCTCCCTCAAAATTGGTAGGTTTCCCTCAACATTTTAAACTTCTCGTGTTCACTTTTCCTGGACGAGGTTCTTGTGATGACTAGGACTAAATTCGATCATATAACGCTTGCATACGAGTCTGCAACACATTGAGACATTTTCATGTAGAATTTTTATGTAGCTCTTATAAGTTTACGACCACAAAGCACTCGTAACGCAATTGCGTATATGTACCCAAGCGACACACCGCTCATTTGGGACACCTAACGACCATAATGTTGTGTGCAAACAAACTTCGTATCAAGTCATGCGCATATCTCAGCTTTTCGAAGGGCGACAACCGAGTGAGAGGAATGTATTCTAGTTCTATAAATCGAGAGGTTTCCAACGAATGGTGAACGGTTTTTGTCCGATGACAAATGACGAAGTACTATTCCCCTAGCAACGACTCGGTTGTACGCGGAAATCGTCAGAAACTCATTTGGGACAATTTTCGTAACGGTTTTTGAGTTGTGTGCCATATGAAAGACATGAAAATGTCAAAAAGTTTGAGGGGGTGTTACAAAAATTTTTTCCTGAGCGAATACATAGGTGTATTATTCGCAGGTGTATTGTCCGCCGTATCACGTGTACCGGCTTCATTTTCGGTCTAAAAAAGTCGTTCTTTCGCACACATGCTCCATTTGGGCCCTAGTTGTGTACCGAATCTTTTCAGCCCGATCGGAATATACCCAGGGGTGTTATGAGAGAAAATGTGTATAAAAATATGTACTTTTTGTGTTTTAGTAACGTGTTAGTAACATGAGCTTTTGAGGTATCTTTTTCGATGTTTTTGGGGCCGAGAAGACCGTATATGAAGTCGATTCTGACCAAAGAGTGGGAAATTGAGGTTCTACCAAAGGTTCAGCTGCCAAAATTGATTTTTTATGAGGCAAAAACCTGGAAAATCGTCTGAAATCACCATCAATTTGTTTAATAACACTAGAATAAGTGTCAACACGTGGATGAAGACGATTAAATGGCACTCGCAATGATCAGAGATAATTTGAAAAAAAAAAAAAACGCTGCAAAGTCCTTGTCACATGGGTTTATTATTCTATTGGACATACCTGCAGAGATGTTGGCTGATTATTTATTGTTTCTTTCATATAAAATAATGGAAATAGCTATTTCTGATGGTTTCCACCAATTTTGGCCCCCAAAACACGAATTAGGTAGGTACTTTTTTTTAAAATAAATTATCTCTGATCATTGATAGTACCATTTAATCGTCTTGATCCACCTGTTGACACTTTTTCCAGTGTTATTCTACAAATTGATGGTGATTTCAGACGATTTCCCAGGTTTTTGACTAAAAAAAATCAATTTCGGGAGCTGAACATCTGGTAGAACCTCAATTTTCTACTCTTTGGTCAAAATCAACTTCATATTCGGTCTTCTCGTCCCCAAAAACATGGAAAACAATATCTCAGAACCTCATATTACCACCATGTTGCTAAAACGCAAAAAGTACCTATTTTTACACACATTTTCACTCATAACACCCCTGGGTATATTCCGATCGGGCTGAAAAGTTTCGGGACACAACTAGGGCCCAAATGGAGCATGTGTGCGAATGAACGATTTTTTTAGACCGAAAATGAAGCCTGTACACGTGATACCGCGGACGGCGTACGGCGGACGGCGGACGGCGGACGGACATTTAATTTTTGTAATCTACACACCTTGAAACGGAAAAGAAGAAATTTTGAGGGGGTGTTATAAAAATTTTTTGCTGAGCGAATACAGGTGTATTATTCACAGAATAATAAACCAAAAGGAGCGTACCTAATTTGTGTTTTGGGGTCCAAAATTGGTGGAAATCATCAGAAATAGCTATTTAAATTATTTCGCATGAAAGAAACAATAAATGAACAGCCAAAATTTCTGTAGGTATGTCCAATAGAATAATAAACCCATGCGACAAGGACTTTGCAGCGTTTTGTGTTTGAGTAACATGTTAGTAAAATGAGCTTTTAAGGCATCGTTTTCCGTGTTTTTGGGGACGAGAAGACCGAATATGAAGTAGATTTTTACTAAAGAGTGGAAAATTGATGTTCTACCAAATGTTCAGCTCCCAAAATTGATTTTTTACGAGTCAAAAACCTGTGAAGTCGTCTGAAATCACCATCTATTCGTATAATACCACTAAGAAAAGTGTTAACACATGGATCAAGACGATTAATTGGCACTATCAATGATCATAGATAATTTGGAAAAAAAACGAGCGTACCTAATTCGTGTTCTGGGGGCCAGAATTGGTGGAAAACATCAGAAATAGCTATTTCAATTATTTTACATGAAGGAAACAATAAATGAACAGCCAAAATTTTTGTAGGTATGTCCAATAGAATAATAAACCCATGTGACAAGGACTTTGCAGCGTTTTTTTTCAAATTATCTCTGATCATTGCGAGTGCCATTTATCGTTTTTTTATTTTTATTAATTTCAATTCGTAACAGCATGAACTGTGGCTGGAAGAGAGAACGAAGTTGAAGAAATAATTTCTTCATTGAAAATAAGCTACTGACTTGTCAAACAACAATAAGAAACCCGCATTGATGGCATTCCACTTCGGCAGATCATGACGGACTAATCGTTCATTTGAAAATAATATAAAATAAATAAATAATAATAATAATAATAATAATTAATACAAAAAGTAGAGGATTTGTTGTACTCTGAATACCTAGGGTGGAATGAATGCCCAACTAATTTGCCAATTTTATGAACGGATGCCGTTCTAGGTGCCACTGTGACAAGCATTAATGACGTGACAACTGAAATCAAAGCGAGAAGCGCCGGCTGTCTCGGAAAGCAAAACTCACTGTCTATTAAAAAAATCATTAAACCAGTTGCCACGTACGCGAGTGAGTCCTAGGTTCTCACTAAAGCCACTGAGCTTGCCTTGGAACTGATGGAAAAGGAAGATTCTCCGAAAAATATTTGGCCCAGTCTGTGTAAGAGGAGAACGGAGGATCCGGCGCAATGCTGAGAAGGCTTGACGATACAGCGGTCAACCTGATATTGTTGCATACGTAAGAACGTGCCGACTCAGATGGCAAGGCCATGTAGAACGTATGTCGAATGGGAGGTACCCCGAAGGCCTTATGAATGGCACGCCTGGAGGCAAGCGGATCCGAGGAATACTTCGATTGTGGTGGGTCGACAACGCTGAGAAGGCTTGACCATACAGCGGTCACCCTGATATTGTTGCATACGTAAGAACGTGCCGACTCAGATGGCCAGGCCAAGTAGAACGTATGTCGAATGGGAGTTACCGCAAAGGCTTCATGAATGGCACGCCTGAGAGGCAAGCGGATCCGAGGTATACCTCGACTGCGGTGGGTCGACGACGTTGAGGAGGACCTCAGAAGAATAAAGGGAAGGAAGGACCGCAAGGAATGTTCATCGATTGTTGAGGAGGCCTTGGTTCTTCAAGGACCGTACAGCCGTAGAAAAACTGCATTTTTATCGTTTTCTGGAAATGCGGGTGTATCTTCGCCTACCAGACAAATAAGTTTTGGCTCAAGTTGGGAAACAAAAACCGGGATACCGGGACCTTTTTGGAACATTGAAACCGATTTAACTTTAATCTGACGGAATATAAAGGTACCATGATTGATAAGAGATATAAAGGTTCATGTCATTTTTACCGCGAAATCGAACGTTTCTTTTCTGATTCGAACGTTACCAAAATCTCCAAAATCGTCAATTATGAGTTACAGTTACTACGCTGTCTTGGGGTGCGATGTCTTACGGAAGTTACTTTACCCCTACTACCACCTGAAGAGTAGAGTCGGACTTAATGAAATCAACGTCCAGATCATAAGATGCTGTCTGGGAATGGCAATAAAGTAAAATATGGATAATCGAGGTAGCAAATTATTAGTTAGGTCTACTTACCACCTCTGACAGCCTGTTTTTCAGTATTGAAACAATATCCTTGGGGGTTTCCTCAAATGTTTCATCCTGAAACAATAGGAGAAACATCAGTCCGTTGAATGTCAACTACAGAACGTTACCTGTCACCTGTGGGAAGGTGGTTAGGCAATCTTGAAGTTGCAACCATCGCGATGGTTTTAGAAACGCGTCTGTATACAACCTTAAAGGGTCTTATGATGTTCAAAAATCACGGCATTTGTGATGAGTCTCAGTTCACTTGCTGTCTCCGTGATGTCTCTTTTTGCTCTCGCACTGCCTACGAAATTCAAATTTTTCTTTACGACGAATGATGAGCTTAAAGGGGTACTTTAGCCGTTTAAGGGCAACAACTGAGGTGTGGATCGTTTCTTCTGTGGATTTTGAAACTGGTACTATTGTAAGCTGGCGTCATCTATTCTCTGCAGGTCACGAAGTCTATGGGTTTTATCGTCATTTGAGTGCACCGGCTGTGATTTGTCTGCCTTTATCTTGATGACTTTATTTTGTCCAACACATTCCTTCAAATACTCAAAGGAGGCCGCCCACTTCAGCCATGAGGGGTTTATGAGTGTCCTTCTAAAACCTCCAGTGGAATTTCTCAGTGCTGCGTTGTATGCATATTATACTTTTCTTCCTGAGTCGGTTGTTCCGCGTTGCTTTGAACACGGTCAAACCATAAACCAGTAAAAGTCGTATGATCTTTGAACCACTTCTGAACACGACTGACAGTTTTTTTCTTAAAGTTTTTCGAGTTATAGGCAACACAGGTAGCCCCAGCCAAGCCAGGTGACCCTTCGTTGCCATGATAGCATTTGCGCTAAACTCCATGATGTGCGTAGGATTTTGAGAAATTTTCGCCATTTTCACCAATTTTGTTTCACATATTTACCTTTCCTGTTTGAATGGTACTTCGCGATTAGGTGAATCATACTCGGAATTCAGGACCTACAAGACAATATCGTGTTGCTTCCCTCTCTGGTCCAGGAGTCCAACCTCAAAATCTTCCTCATGTCACCATCGGAAAACTCACATTGAGTCGCATTTGAAGTAAGCTAGCTTAAGAAATTTATGGCGGGCCCTATGAATTGATTCCACATAAGTGGAGTATAGGTCGGACTCCAGTTAACTGAGGCGAGCTGCTTAAGGGCCTTAGAGATGATGCTAGGGATATGATTAGTGTGCATGAAATCAGACTCAATCAGTGCTCCCAAGTCCCTCGCTCTCTCAACACGTTGTATGGTAATTCCTTCTACGGATGGTTAATGGCAATTTCTTCAGTATGGATCATTAATCTTCTTGGAACATGGTAAGTGCTCAAGTGAACGATATAATACTGCACTTATTGATGTTTATAATGATACTGCCATGACAAAAAACGCTGAGTACAACGACAGCGATGTCCCGTATTATACAAAAAATATGAAGGTCATCTACACATACTGCAAGAAACTGTCGTTATACAGATGATCAGGGAGACTGTTCATAAATAGTATAAACAGAGTTGGCCCCATATGGGATACCTGTGGGACATAAAATGGCTGTGAAAGTGTGCCTCTAAATAGAAAATACACATTGCTTTCTCTCAGAAAGGTAAGAAAAATCCACTCAAGCAGCGTCCTTCGATAGGTACCCAACGAATTGTTTCGCCAGTAAAATAGGGATGGAGAGCTTTATCGAAGGCATTTGCTTGGCCCGTGTAAGAGCCACCTGGCATCCCTTCTCCATGGATTCAACCACAAACCGCTCGTACTCCACGAGGTTTGTCATAAGCGACCGTTATGTGTTACGCGCATTATATGGGTGTAAGGTCATGACATCACCAAGTGGCAGTCGAGCTGATGGTAGGGACGTCGAGGTGTATGAAGATGCTACACAACCACATGCATGCTTCATGAGGTACATACTATTTATAGAAAATTAGCGTGTTTATGAGGCTAGGGCCCACCACTCCCCTGGTGTTTGGTACCCAAAAAACACTGTTACATACGTACCATTTTATAATCCGTGAGCTTCGGTGGTCCAAGCAAGTCAAAATTGACAGAACATGAAATAACCAGAGACAAAAACCTAGGTGACACGCGGGACTGTGAACCGAGCGCAACGATAGCTCCTCTCTGAACTGATGAAGAGGGCTCATATCCGTCAATTATTATTGCAACGCCTTACATCACCACAGGAAGCTAATTGTTTCAAACTTTTATGAGCGCCACGCGTACCTAGGCCACGTTTAGGCTGTCTGGTTCCCAGTTTGCTTGATAAGAAACGACTGGGGGAACTTCCAGCGGTTTTGATAATTTTGTCAGACATCATATTGGAAAAATGTACGCAGCGTTTCGGAAAATCTCGATTCTACGCTTCTGTTAAAATCAAAATCAATAAGAAACGGTCTTTATCAGGAATGATAAGTTTTATTCTCACTTGTGACGCAAGTTAGGGCAAACCGGTTTATCAACATTTCAAGATGAACCACAGTAAAATTATATTTCTTGAGTTTAATCATCTACTTTCAGCGATTCAGATAGTATTCCTCCATCACCCCAATATCTCCATTCGCAGTCCAGCTTTCGAAATTCCGATGGCTCTGCATCACTAGCTGCTTCAACCATAGATCTCCAAGTTCACCTACGTAAATCAAGACGTACCTAGTTTTGACGGAATGTACCGATCGAGAAATATACCCCCAGAGAAAATAAGGTGTCACCAACGAATTTAATTTTACTAATTCGAGGGATAGCACCATCAACCAAATAAATATGATTTTCGGTTACAGATCAAAAGAATGAAACCACTTATTTTCAAAAGATAGAGATACATAGAAACTACACAGATTAAATAATTAACGATGTATAATAGGGGCAATGCGATTAAAATCTAGGGGTTAGGGAGCGGCTCAAGAGTAGTATCTTAGTATATCCGAAGACAAAGCTACAACAAGTTCCCTCCATTTGGCTAATATACAGTAATCTTTATAGGCGATAAAGTTTCCACGATGGCACATGCACGGAGGAGGACTGCAGTCCGATTTTGATTAAATTTAAATGAGGCCATCCGTCTACCCGACCAAAACACGCTGCAAATTATAACACAACGGTTTATTATTTACCTGTATAGATGCCCCTTCTGCGCAGATCACTGTTCTCTGTGGTCAATACCTACCCTCGTGCTTCCCCCAGGAAACCTCTACCTAAATCCAGTACTGGAGCCGGCCAGACAATTACAGTTTCAAAAATATGCGGAGGATTATATCTATCACTAAATGCTGTTATGCGAGAAGCATAACGTGTAGTAAAAAAAAAAAACTGAAAGAAAATTCCTCCGCGTAATTTGAAGAAAAGTCCTGACAATTTCATCAAAATTGGGCCATAGGTTCACGAGAAATTGAGTACCTCAGATTTAGCCTTTGCGAATACGCAGTGATCGTACCAATGATCCGAGTGTTTTGAAATTCATAGGGGACCATCTAGAAGCTACACCCCAACTACCCACTAAATATGGCCTCATCAGGCTGATGGAATAAACCAGTTCCCGTGAGATCAGCGAAGTTAAGACACCTCGAGCGTGGTTAGTACTTTGATCGGTGACCACCGTGACACGTGGTGACACGTCCAAGTATGTCCCATGTAGCTGCTGGGCAAAATCGGGCCATTTATAAGCGAGAACTGAGTATTTCGGATTCCCATTTGCGCATGCGCAGTGGCTGTACTAATGATCTGATCGCTCTGTAATTCCCCCCCCCCCCCCCCACCCACAACTACCCACCGAATTTCAACATTTTTATTTATTTACTAAGTATTTCAAATTACTGGATTTTCATATTATATAACATACAGGTACCTAATTCAAACTTCATAGTACTTCTTGCTGTTGATCGAGGCTTGGGTACCATGGTTGTATTGATGATAATACTAAGTATTGTCCTTGAAGGATGAACGATTAAGTACATCCACGCGTCATGTGTACACATTCCGTATTGGTTGATTATCTCTGAGGTTCTGATCCATCTTTGGTGTAGGTAGACCATATATTATAAAACTACCACCAACCAGTGTATATTTGGTTGCCCATTAGAGCAGGAGAAAGCATGGTATGCTGATTTCTTTTAGGTCTGTTACAATTTAACATTCCGGATTCTTTTCCAGGACATTATACATGGGACGACCTTGATCCGTTCCACAGATGTTTCCGCTAAATTAGAAACCGCTGTGATGATCTCTTGCCGTCCTTATTTTCGGATTTTATCACGGTAGACGGTTGACGTGATTTCGGCTGAGCCACAGCAGACTGCGACTTCTATGATCCATGCTGATACTCCAATTTTCAAAATTAAGTCTGGCTGGTATATACGTACTCCGATGGAAATGATTGTCTCCATCCATATCCTCCACCCTTTCCTGACTGTGAAACCAGGGATGAGCTTGACGATGGAATTATGTCGTGTACACCTGGCTAGTGAGTTATCGGACATGCCTGTATGGCATTGACCGCTGTTTCGGCCGCCTAACATCCGTACCTACATAATGGAGGACCGTAGTTTCTCCTGCCTCGTGATAGTATCATTCTAGACTTCCGTCTAGAATGATACTATCACGAGGCAGGACCACAGCGATCGCTTCGCAGCCAGGCCGTTGATTCAGGTGCGTTAACGCTGACAGATCGGCACGTTAATCATTCCATGTCACAGGCTTTCCCGGTAGGTTCTTCCTTCCTGGGTTGTCGACAGGTTATCCTGAGTAGTTCCTGTGTAGTTCTTCGTCGAATAGGTATGTCTGGGCTTGGGCAGTTCGTCTTCAGCATATTTTGTATAGGGGCAGCTCCGACCCCCTGCACCCCTCCTGGTTCAAGGCGGGGGATGACTGTACTGAGGCAGGAGAGGTGGTGAGATACCTAGGGGGGGCAGCTCAGCAGACGATTTTCATGTAGCCCGCATTTGGAGTTCATAGCATGAACAAGAATAGCAACTGCTGTACGAGGCATTTAAGGCGCTGACTGGGTATCTCCTACCCTTTTCAGTGGAGGTATTACCAGACCGTCTTCCTCCCAATCGTATTGTATGGAGCGCCCACCTGGTGGAGGTCCCCAGCGAAGGCCCAGCATGCGAGGGTACTGCAAAGTCAAAGAGCCGCCCTCCTCTCAATGACAAAGGCCTAGCGAAGTTGCTCCACCGAGGCCCTGCAAGTAGTTGCAGGGGCGATGTTGCTAGACCTCGTGCAGGACGCACGGGTTGCGCATATTGCAGTGTCCGTGCCCAGCAGGACATGTGTACCTGTACGTGCCAAACTTCTTGCCCTGCTGAACGAAGAAAATAGTCCAGAGAAGCAAACAAGAATGATTACCAGGTGGGTGTTGGACCAGTAGCAGGAGTGCTGGAGCGCTTCTGCAAAGGTCGCCTGACCTACAACATCTTCCCGGACGTTGAGGTGCGCTTGGCTCAGGACTGGGTTTCGTCGAGCTGCAGAGCCGCACAGTTGATGACGGGCCATGGTAATTTCTCAGCTAAGCTCCAATATTTTAGGAGAAGGCCGAATCCGCTATGTCCCTGCCAAAGGGAAGATGAAACAGCTGACCATGCAATAACAGACTGCCCAATCTACGAAGGAGAGAGGCTAATCATGACTGGGGCGCGGGTGTTTGATGGTGATCTGAGGCAGTTAGTAGGGAGCAACGACCAATTCAGAAAGTTTTTGAATTTCGCAGCTTCATGGCTCCGACACAGGGAGACACAGGGCCCGACCTGACAGACCCGGATTAGAAATTAATAATTAGAAATAGGCTCAATGGGAGGGATTGTAATACTAGTACTCACCATTCAGCACTGACATTAGGTTAATTTATGTTTAGGTTTAAGCAGTGGGAGGAATATTTTTCCAAGTACTCCCCGTTCAGCTCTGTGACACTAGGATAGGGTGTGTGTGTGTATTTATGTGTTCTATGTGTTTCTGGGTGAATTTAATTTATAGTGTGACTGTAAATTATTGAGTGAGAGTTTATGAGATGTGTATGTTTAGTTTTGTAAGGATTAACCATGATAATTTTCAATGGAACTGTGATATTCATGTACAGTTTTTACAAAAATGCCCGCCAATGATGGAAAACCGCAAGATACTCAAGAGGCGATTAGTACAGAGGCTGAGCTAAATAACTGGAGCAACATACATCAAGAAAGTGAAAACGGAGAGACCAAGGATGAAATATATTCCCCTCTGCCCCCAAGTTCCCTGTAAAACCGGCACCTCCATGTGGGCCATCCTGGACATGTCCATGACATGACCAACGTCAGAGGAGGCAGGAACAGCGGTAACCTGCTGTGCAGATATCAGGAAAGAAAACGAAGAGGAGCCTTAAAACAAAGAGAATGACTGCTATGGGCATAAGAGGCCTGAAAAAAATCTACGCATGCTCAGTGCACAGCAGGTTCCTGAGATATTGGTCAATTGCTTAGGGATCCTTTTCAATTGCCTTACAAAATATCATCTCGTGGAGGTAAGGAGGGCAACAAATAGACACTCAGAGCTATTAACTTTTGTATAGGTTTGTGACAGAGTGAGGAGAGCGATGGTGGACCCTCGAGAGTCCCCCCCCCCCCCCCTCTATAGCAGCGAGATTATCACCGCTTAAGAAGGGATACAGATTAGGCCCCGCTTCCATCAGAATAAAAACCAACTCGAGAACAGCCACACCGTCACACTCCTCCCCACATGACATACTTCTTGGTTGGAGAAGTATGAGAGGGAAAAGGGCGTTGAAAATTAGTATGAAGTTCTGGTTCAGGAAAGGACATCTGAACAACTTCAAGGTGACTAATCTCCATCGTAATGGTACTAAGTCAATAACATTTACTGGTGAAGAACAAAGCTCCTACATACGAGTATTGGCGGAGAAAAGATGTTGTCAGAGGTTGTTGCCCAGTGAATTGTTCTCATCTGGGCAACCTCTAGGTGATCAACCTCCATCGTTAGGATGGAACAACTATTGGGACTTGGAAACTGGGACACGGCATTACTCGCCGTCAAATGAGCTCAATATATTTTAATTATATTGACTTTCTAAAGGGAGAAAGGGGGTGAGGAAGCCAATAGAGGTATGTATTATCAAAGTGACAGGATGTTTGTAAAGGAATCCTTCTGGAAACCTTGGGGCTTATACTTCTGGAAAGCCCACAAAAAGTGGATGGAGTATGATCAATTACTCAGCGCATACTACCAAACCACGCTCTGCTACCATGTGGCAGAGTGAGGAGAGGAGAGTGACGGTGGACCCTCATGAGTCCCCCCTCAATACCAGCGAGATTATCACCGGTTAAGAAGGGATATCGATTAGGCTTCCCCAGACGACCTCGTCTCCACCGGAAGGAAAAACAACTCGAGAACAGCCACACCGTCACAGGTTGCAGGCTGAATAGCATCAATCTTCCAATGTCCCTGATGACATTTTCTCTTTTCAGTCTGGTCACGCCATAGGACTTGAACTGAATGCCTAGGAAATCCAGATGGTTCCTGGTTGTGAGATGCAAATTACTTCATATGAGAGAGGTGGACCATTTTGCGAAACGAACAATCTACCTCGGCGCGCAACCAATAACACGTGGCGGCATTTTCGGCTATTGAGGCTTATTCCACACTCAACTGCTAGCTGCTATTCCTGCACGCGAAGAAGCCACCAGGGTCACGTCGTCAGCGAATGCTAGTCTGGACCAACGTTTACCCTCAATACGTAGCCGACTCTGGTAGTGATTCCCATCGAAACATGCATGGTCCATCAACATGTTAAAAAATGTGGATGAGAGTGGGTCTCCTTGCCTTACTCCTTGTCGGCATCGAACAGCAGAACAACCAGCTATCGATGTCTTCGAGTTGGTGTAGAGAAACTAAACATATCGGCATGGAACCTCAGGATACTTTTCCTATTTCACCAGTTAATTATAACTTACTAATTTGAGGTCATCAAATCACTGTGAATTAGTAATGAAACTGCTGTTCAATAATTTTCTATTTAACCTCGAAAATCGTGAGTAGGAATGGTAAGTTGGATATTAAGTTATTGATTGTATCTTAAGACTCATCTATCTGAAGATGAGCTCTATCAAATGATCAAGTTTACGGAAGTGGTAAGTTCCCGATTTCGAGATACATAGCCAATAATTATCATACCTACTGTACCTAAATTATTTTCATCACGTTATCTGAACTAGTCTTCCGTTGACTAATTCGCTCGCAACATTGACGAGTGAGATTTTGATTCAACTCTTGAGCCAGGGAAGGAGTGTAGTGTGCGTGTGTGTTTACTATAAATGAAAGCCGTTCATGCTATTTTCGGAGCAGAGCTTGGCTTCCTAGGATCAGTCTCTCTGTGAACTCTGTCCCTTTAACATTGTGTGCCGCCTCCGCTCGCCATTCTGTTTTGGATTGTGTTACGATAACTAGCACGTGGATACATAAACGGTGAGTAGTCGCGTGATCAAATATCTGAATCCTTTAGACCATTCCGCTTTATATGAGATAGTTATTTCTTCTAACGATACCGAGAGGCGAGCGAAATGAGCTGTCCATCCGGGAGCGCGCACTCCCAAGATGACCGCCGGTCTCCCGAATTCGAGTAGGTACTATTTTTGGACTTACATGCCCTCGATGATTTTCTGCATAAAATAATGGTTCAGTAGGTACCTGATGAATCGACCTCTCATATCCACTATCAATCATATTAGTAGATAGATGAAAATTATAATTAAAAACAATTTCGGTCAAGTGTTAGATCAGTTCCACAAGATATAAATCGTTTTTATATGAATTTTTACGGCATAAGAACGATTTCAAGAAACGAACAGCACCTCAAGTATACGTTGATATGGCGCTCCGGGCATAAATTAATTTCACACGTCACTCAGGGTTCTAATCGGTAATCAAATAGAAATTACTGACTATGGAAATATGTTTAAACATACGGTATTCATTTGATTTATCAAGGAATCCTTGAAATGATCAACTCCAATCAACTCTTCTTCAATATTATGTCTTATGACGTTTTAATTTCCAATGATTATATCTGTCGTAAAATATTTTCTGTCACCCAACACGACGATGAACATGTTTGATGTACCTATTTATTATGCTATTTATGTACTCTATTTATTTATGCTATTTATTATGTAGGTACCTATTTATTATGTTATATATTTATGTACTATATTTATTTATTTATTTATGCTATTTATTATGTAGTTACCTATTTATTATGTTATTGGTCATCACATTATGGGACTATGAATCCTAAGATGCACCATGTAAATTTATAAATGAAAAACTAAACTAAAAAACCTAGTTAGTTAATGGTAGTAACCAGGTGCATGGGTGGTTTTGACCAACAAATAGCTCTACATGTAGTAGGACTGTGACAGATTACACGAGTGCATCTAACAGCGTTCAATAAAGAAAAACCCACAATGAGACTCTTAATCTGTCACTTATGATTTTTCAAGTATTCAGAGGGAGGCAGCTGGGCTAGTAGTGATGCGTGTTAAAGCCTGACTCAAAGCGCGGCCGACGAGTCATGGTCATCTCCTCTAATTAATCAGTAAACGTTCATCCCAGGGGAGCAGGCTGAAAAATTTCCCGAGTCACATAAGTTTTTATCCTCTTTGGTTTCAGATATTAGCTCGGATGTCAAAATATATTTTGTTCGAAATGTGATTTCTAAATTATTCTTATGACATTTTGAGGTGATAGGGAAAGTTGGAGGTAAACATACCTACCTAATTTGCGATGTTCTGGTTACGATTTTCAAAGGATTTTCATAGTTCTTATCGCAATTGATTCAGTTTTGGGTCTAGTTGTTCTATACATTTTGGGTATGTACAGGTATCCATAGATTACGGGAGGGGTGCCCAAATGTCAAAACATTTTTATCACTCATAGGTTGTAGAGATATTTGGTGGGTGGGAGGGATATGAGGTTGGGAAAACATAGCTTTCGATATCTATATGCGTTCATCCGATTTTTAGGTCGTTTTTGAAGTTGACGCAGTTCTGGTTCTAGTTGTGTTAGAACTACTGGGATGTGATATATCCATTTCGCAACCCTCCGTAAAATAAATAAAATAAAATAGAATAAAAATAAACTTATGTTTTGTTTTTATTCTCTTTTTAGTTTTCATTTTAGTGTTTATTATTTTGGTTTTCTAATTTTTAGTGATTTGTTCAAGTATTAACTTTTGCTTCCGAGTCTGCGAAGCAGCGGAAGCCTTGTGTTCACTTTCGTGAGCCAAAAAATTTTTGTCTTCAGAAATCAAAATTTCCACTTGCATTTTGCGTTTCAAAGCCTACTGAACAAATTTGGTTCCGTGTCTGTCGGTCTGTGAGTCTGTGAGTCTGTGAGTCTGTGAGTCTGTGAATCTGTGAGTCTGTGAGTCTGTGAGTCTGTGAGTCTGTGAGTCTGTGAGTCTGTGAGTCTGTGAGTCTGTCCGCATTTCCTTGTTACAGCCATAACTTCCACGATTTTGAATTGATTCAGCTCAAATTTTGAGGGATGGTGCGGATAAGGCCCCTTGAGGTCCCATACAAATTTCAACATGATTGATCCAGCGGTACGCCCTGCGCATGCGCTAACGTTAAATTCAACAAACACGCATAACATTCACAATTTTGATTCAATTTCGCTCAAATTTTCAAGGATTGTTTGGACAAGGCCTAGTGAGTTCCAGTATGAATTTCAGCATGATCGGACCCTCGGTGCGCTCTGCGCATGCGCTGGCGTGAAATAGATTCAATTTCCTTGTTACAGCCGTAGTAACCAAAGATTTCACCCAATTTCAATGTAATTCTCAGGGATTAAGCGGGTAGGGCCCATTGAGGTCCCATATAAATTTCAACATGATAGAGCCAGCGGTTCGCCCTGCGCATGCGCTCTGTCTGTCTGTCTGTCCTTCTATGCACGGCCAAACGGCTCGACGGATATCGACCAAATTTGGCACGAATATCCAGTAGGCTCCCAAGTTGTGCAACGTCGCATTTTCAATTCCCTGACCATAGCGGAACTATGGTCGACCATGGTCAACTCCTGAATGGCTTGACGGATATCGACCAAATTTGGCACGAATATCCAGTAGGCTCCCAAGTTGTGCAACGTCGCATTTTTAATTCCCTGACCGTAGCGGAACTATGGTCGACCATGGTCAACTCCTGAATGGCTTGATGGATATCGACCAAATTTGGCACGAATATCCAGTAGGCTCCCAAGTTGTGCAACGTCGCATTTTTAATTCCCTGACCATAGCGGAACTATGGTCGACCATGGTCAACTTCGTTAATTGAAATGGTAACCCCTATTTTTTATCGCGTATTCGTAATCTACGTGAAATTCTATCTACGATCGACCCTTCGGACTACCCCCGCGGTCGACCATAGCGCATCCATGGGCCCCTCCATGGTCGAATCCCGAATTGCTCAACGGATATCGACCAAATTTGGCACGAGTATCCAGTAGGCTCCGAAGTTGTGCAACGTCGCATTTTTAATTCCCTGACCATAGCGGAACTATGGTCGACCATGGTCAACTCCTGAATGGCTTGACGGATATCGACCAAATTTGGCACGAGTATCCAGTAGGCTCCCAAGTTGTGCAACGTCGCATTTTTAATTCCCTGACCATAGCGGAACTATGGTCGACCATGGTCAACTTCGTTAATTGAAATGGTAACCCCTATTTTTTATCGCGTATTCGTAATCTACGTGAAATTCTATCTACGATCGACCCTTCGGACTACCCCCGCGGTCGACCTTAGCGCATCCATGGGCCCCTCCATGGTCGAATCCCGAATTGCTCAACGGATATCGACCAAATTTGGCACCAATATCCGGTAGCCTCCCAAGTTGAACGTAGGCGCATTTTTAATTCCCTGACCATAGCGGAAATATGGTCGACCATGGTCAACTCCTGAATGGCTTGACGGATTTTGATAAAATTGGGCACAAATACCCGGTAGGGTATGGGATTTTTCCGTCGTTTGTTGGTTCCACGATACTGCGTACAGCGAATCTCGGATAGCGAGCGAAGCGAGCGGTCAGGCTAGTTATGTATAATGGACGTAATGTATTATGGAAGTCATGTTATGTATAATATGTATATTTCATGTAATGTTATGTAATGTTATGTTATGTAATGTAATGTTATGTAATATGTATATTTAACGTTATGTAATGTTATGTAATGTAATGTAATGTAATGTTATGTTATTTTGCTTCCGAGTCTGTTCTATTTTATAATGGGTCACTCTGATTGTGACGAGGAAGCTCCTGTGCCATCACCTTGGCAGTGTATTTAGAGTTGTAACCAGCCCTACCCTACCGAAATGAATGAGGTTGACTAAGTCCCTGTTGGTGTCTATATTTCTACGGACGTGGAAATGATTATTCACTAGTACCTACTCGGTACTAGATTTATTATCAAGCAGGCACTAGTTTTTTTTTTCTCACTCTCTTCTTACCGACAAGTCAACAACTTTTCAATGCGTGAACAACTCCAGATACTCTGATTTGACATCTTCTAACATGACTGCAGCAGTGGATGACTCTATCACTTTCCGGATTCCTATTGTTTTGAGAACCTTGAACACCGGATGTCCCAGTAGTGGTTCGTTGTACACAACGTGTACTTATGTTAGAAAAACCATCTTGCGTTGACCTGTATTTTTGAAAATCCTATCCGGTTTGAATAACGTTTGGGGTTATAAACGGACTGCTGCCACCTATTTCTCCTCCATCTGTACCTTTCTTGTACTTCCCGCGGAATTAGGACCTTTATTTGCAACCGTAAACATAATAAATTGGCATTTCAACTCAAACCTCGATGACTAATAGCCGCGGAAACTCTGATGACGGGCTCGAATGCAACCGTTCTCGGTAGGAAACCGCTCGGTAGCCTCGGAAGCAACTAGCGTGGCGCCTTTAGCAGAAAAACTACTTAATATTCTAGAGCAGGGGTTCCCAACCGGTGGTACGCGTACCACTGGTGGTACGCGAGAACGTTTCAGGTGGTACGCGTGGGTGATGTGGATTTTCTGAACTCTTGTCCATAAAAAATAAACATAGAAGCCGAATAAGTGTTGAAGATGACTTAAGAGTGAAGATAAGTTCCATTACTCCTAATGTTGATATTTTAATCACAGGCAAACAACAAGTTTCGCACTAAAGACTATAAAAGTTGTATGATGATTAATTTTTTGCTGAGTTTGTACTAATTTTATATTTGTATGTTTTTAGACCCAAATAGGGTAATTACCATTTTAATCTTTTTATTTCTCCTTTATTATAAGCATATTATTATAAATAAACAAATATCTAACCATTAAATATGAAGTTTTTTCAGGAATTTAATTCAAAAAGCCTTTGAACACTTTTAGAAGAGTAGATATTACACGTTTATGAAAATATTTAGGTCTGGTGGTACGCCAAAATTTCTCAAAAAGTCAAGTGGTACGCAGGTGCAAAAAGGTTGGGAACCCCTGTTCTAGAGCTCATACGAGTAATCTACGTACCGTTCAGGCCGTCCCCTGCAATTACTCAACAACATGTTTCGAACAAATGTTTTTAACTGACATCTGACTTACTAGAACTTTCTGAGAATTACTGTCTTAGATCACAAACATGAACCGATAAAGACTAGTTCTGTCTTGAATGCGTCATGCGTGTTGTACTTATATGCCAAGTATCCAACGCACGCTGAAGTCATCAAATCTTTACTAATTTGTTAAAAAATATCTACCTATATACGAATGTCTCGAGCGAAACCAAGTAAGTCCCATCTCCTAGTAATTTCCAACTTTCAAATTAATGAGGGGGAAAATACCTACTTGGGAAAAATATGAAGTGCAATTTTCCTTGATTTATTGAAAAAGCACCATTCAGTCCGACGTTTGACTTAACTGAAATAGGAATGTCGGCGCCTGCTTGCCACGAGGAAACCCTCCCTTAAAATCTATTGTGATTATGTTTTCTCGAGTGTTGGATGATGGTTGTGCTCCTCGCCTTAATAGTTCATGGGTCCTCATTTAATGTCAACTCAGTTTACACTGGTTTCTAAATATTAAACCCACACGTTTCTCACTAGCCTATGCCTGTAGGAAATATTCGAACCACCCATAACTGTGCAAAAAATGGCTATGTAGTCCCGCACATGCACAGACTTGTTTTTCTTGGAACGTCATACCTACCAATATATTTATATAATGAACAACGGGTTGTAATAAATTTGAATGGTAGAAGTGGGACGTTACCTAAACGAGACAATAACTTTCGTCAAATAGAAATGAATTTCCTGTAAGATGAATTACTGTTATTATTCGTTTTCTGAACCTACACCTACTTCAATTTTTCACCTTTTCCATATTTTTTTCACCGTAAATTTTCACCTTAATCTAAGTGCACTTAAACGTGTATGCAGCAATGGAAAAAGCATTCCAAAAATCTCAGTATCATTTTCATTTTTACCTTGATATTCAGAGGAGAAAATGCCGTTTGAGGTTTGAATGTGAAAAAACGATTATTTTTCAAGGAAATAGAGTGTCTCAATACTAGACGACTTGACTCGACCTGACCATGACTTGTGGAGTTGGGTATCGACTTTTACGTAATATTTCAAGCTGAATCAAACGGTGATAGGCACGTACTCCTGGACTTCCACATTACAAATTTTCGTGTTTGTTTTAATGACCAAAAGCCCGAACACGGAAAAATATTCAATCTCGAAATACTCCAGAAATATAAGGGTTTTTGACAAATTTCTATGAGAAGTTTTTTGTTGCAGAATCAAACCCTGAATTAATGTAGTTTGAAGTAGTTAATGTAGTTTAGTGTGAAACGCCCTGTACACTTAAGAACTATCGGAAACAGTAAGATGAAGAGGTTAGGTGTGGCACTGAGAGCTGGTAGGTTCCCTATAAGAATATAATCAAAAATTATACTGTAGCTCACTCAGCACATGTGCTCACGTATTAGTCGTTTTGAATTTGATAGCTATAGTTACCTGTGTACCTTGGTTCAGCATGTAATGTGAGATTAATTTATTTTTGTAAGTACTAAGTGCCTACTTAATAGAGACACTAGAATATTGTGCCTCTAGTTCTCAATTACAGTGTTAGATATAACAGTAACTGTTCTTCGAAAGTGAGTTCCCAGTATTTCCTCAGATGATTCACAATTCGCATTTCTGATATTTCGAAAAAATACTGATTAATATTACTTATCTTAATGGCCTTTGCAATGAGATCCAGAGCCAACTGGAGCGGAGTTTAAACGAGTTAGAGCGACTGCGTACATAGCAGAAGGATACAGGTTCAAGTACCGCTGGAGTCACTTTTTCCTTCTCAACACTTCCACAGACACCAATAAGGTTAGGCGTGACCATGCGAGCAAATGCCCAACGCTAGTAACTTTCAGCCATTTTGAAGAATTTCAGCGGTTTTTCACTCCCAATAACTCGACCATGACATACTTTTTTTATATAAAAATTTTTCTTACTACTGAAACAGATTTTTATATGTATCGAGATTCGTTGAGTATTATTTTCAAATCATGGGATTTGCACCGTTGCATACAGAGACAGAACAAGAGCTGGGCTCGACAAAACATATATATTAGTTATTCCTGCAAAAGTTCCACAGATTCTTTGCACAGATATTTTGGCATAAAATATTGTTCAAAATCGGTTCAATAAGTAAACAAGAAATTAGCTACAGTCGTCACGCGGTTTTTGACCGTTTTCAGTTCAAAGCACTGTGAAAAGGCAATCCATTCACAGCTGAGTTTCATTTTCAATTATGAGTTCATTTTCGTTTGTCATTGCTGACGTAGTGAAACGTGGACTGCATCGGACTTTCCCCAAAAAGGCAAACATTTCGTGTATTTCCATTACGAGGATGGAAATGAAAGAACTTCTGCCAAAGCTTCCTCGTCTCCATAAACACAAACATTCTATATCATTTGGGTGGTTGAGACCTCAACATAATACATTAGATTTGTGTTTATGCATGAAGCATATATTGCAATAAGAACATATTAATTTTATTTATAAATTATTTATATATATAACTCAAATGGCCCAAGCTAATAAATTCATTTGAAAAAATGGTATTTCACAACTTCTTTAAAAATAAAATACACGCATCTTCCAGTGTTCAGTTGAATGTAGTACAGTTGATTGTAGAATGGTTGCAATGCACCCACCCAACTGCCGTCCCCTCTCCGCACATTGGCCGTATTTTAATGGCCTGACAGACGGTTTTGCTGTGATATGATGAGAAACGACGGCATTATAGGCATCACGTACTTCACAGACGTCGACATCGTCGGGATTGAACCGGTATCTGCCACTTCGGACAGCTGCTCTCCGTCGTTTTGGAATCATATAATTTGCACATTAATGTATGCACTAATTTTCAAGATTTAATTTAATTATTTAATATTTACTGTAAGTGGATAATTTTTCATCTTTTAAATTGGAGACGACGTGATGAGCAGGAACGGCATGTCAAGTCGGTTTCATTGGTGTCAAAAAGGGTGTTAAAATCTGTAGGTTGAGGGAAGTAGTCTCTGAGTGGAAAATCTACTGAAAATGACGGAGGACTTCGGTAGTTATACATGATACATGCACTGACGGACGTGGTTGTGGAATTATATCAGTTAACAGCTGCAAGTGAGGCAGGGATTCCAAAAAAAGTATTCGTAAAAATTCAACTGCATCTTGCTGCTCGTTTAATGCGCCAGTTGCTAAAAACGCTGTAAATGATTACACAAAGGTTTATTATTTACCTGTATAGATCACTGCCCCTTCTACGTAGATCACTGTTTTCTGTGGCCAATACCTACCCTTCCCATAAGAGTGCCCTAAATCGAGTACACCGAGCCATCAAATTTCATAAAAAATATGCGGTGGCTTCAAGAATTCTATCATTAATTATTTGCTGTTACTCATGAAGCATATTATATGACGTTTGTCAAATTAAAGAAGTACTCAACAAAATCCAAAATAACCATCGTTCTTCAAATGAAATAATACCTCGGAACAACGAACTCGATGTCATACAGCCATGATTGACTATAAGCAGGTGTTCCCTAGTAATTATAATATCTAGGCTGGATGTATACCGTTTCTTTCACAATCATGTTGACGAAGCTTTTAGGTGCAAACGAACGGATGGTCGTACAATACTCCGGGTGGTCTCAATGAATTCTCAAGTTCAAGATCATTTTAAAAACGTTAAAACATTCGAGATAACGGCGCCCTGGGAATGTCAACAACTATTTTTCACCCCATAGATATGACTGACAGTAATGCCGAGCTTCGCGGACCAACTAGACCCCGAATGGGACCTGCAAACCGAATTTCATTGATTTTGGTTCACGGTAACTAAGGAAAGTGCGAAGTACGTCGTATGACGGACGACAGAAATGGTTTTAATCCATTTCAGATTCTACGTACCTTGAAACGGAAACCATCAAATGGGCGGGGGGGGGGGGGGAATTTTATTTAATTTTTTAAATTTATTTTTTACTTTTTCATGCTTGATTCCAAAGGTTCATTATTGAAAATAATAAACCAAAGTTTCTTATTGGTTTACACACTTAGCTACGTAGTGGTTGTCTCTGATTTGAAAGAATAGATTCAATTCATTAATAATGTTGCATGACGATGAAGACTGGCGTTTGGCGTTGAAACAGAATAATAATGATTGCTATGAACAAATTTTTATTATAATGATTTATTCATTGTATCTACATTAAGACCATTTTTCAAGTAGAAACTTTATGCGCGTAAGAAGCATTTCATGTTTTCGCATGCGCAGACGAAAGATACGATCTCATATGAGACGTGGTGTTACGCCAAGGCATCGGCGCCGGCGTGGCAACCAAAACATATAGGAGATTATTGAAGACCTCCAAGGTAGGGGTTATAAAATCCTAGAGGCAGCCAACCTCGTCAAGAAGGAAAAACAACCCAGTGAGCAAGATGCACCAATTACGGTGCTGAAAAAACGTCCTTTATTTATGCTCTCATTTGACAAAGAGGATGATATTAAAAAAATTTATGAAATTAAGCATATCATGAATCTAAAGGTTAAAATTGAGCCCCTGAGGATGACAACAGCACTAATTCCACAGTGCAAGTCCTGCCAGTCGTTCAATCATACACACAGGTACTGTCAAATGGAACCTAGGTGTGTCAAGTGCGCTGGTAAGCACAATACAAGTGATTGCCAGAAAACAAATGAATCACCTCCCAAGTGCATCAATTGCAAAGGCGACCACCCCGCGAACTATCGCGGGTGTGAAGTGGCAAAGGAACTTCAAAGGCTCCGTGATAAAAGGGATAAGCCGGCCAGAAAAGACACAACCACCGTACCTGGTAGAAGAGAGAGTGTATCGAATTCTAAAGGTATGAGTCAAAAATGGTCCAAGGGAGAAGTCTCCTATGCGCAAATAACAAAAAATGTAAAAGAGGTTCAGAAAGTAAAACCCACCACAGAAAATATGCTAGCACTAGTGCTGGAAAAACTGGAAGACCACAGTAAGATAAATCAAATTATATTCAACAGGCTAGATAAAATAGAACTGCAACTCTCAAATTACAAAAAATATGGGCCATAATACACTCCGTATAGCAACCTGGAATGCCAACGGGCTAGTTCAAAACATAAAAGAACTAGAGATTTTTCTCAATCAAGAAAAAATTGACGTATGCTTGATCTCGGAATCACACCTAACAAGAACATCCTACGCAAATATCAAAGGTTATAACATTTATCGCTCCGTCCAGCCCGCCGATCGCGCTCGGGGAGGCTCGGCTGTGTTTATAAAGAGCAATATCAAACACTCGGAACAGCTGAAAATAGAGATCGAAAAAATGCAAGTCATCACAGTACAAGTGAGTACAAAAACAGAACTATCAACATTGCTGCCATATACTGCCCACCTAGGTATGTTCTGAAAAAAGACGACTACGTGGACTTATTTCGCGAAATCGGACATAACTTCATTATAGGGGGTGATTTCAATGCAAAACACGAATTCTGGGGCTCAAAAACGCGCAACCCAAAGGGAGTACAATTGTTTGCAGCAGGTCAAGAAACTAAATGCAATTTTCATTCTGGAGGAGGGCCTACGTACTGGCCAACAGACGTGAATAAAGTACCAGATCTCCTGGACTTCTTTATAGTAAAAGGAATATCGGGTAACTACATACATACTGAGGATAGCGATGGCCTCTCGTCTGATCACTCTCCTGTGATCATGACGCTAAGTGACTCGGTAATCCTCAGAGAAGAGACCCCAAAACTTACTAATAAGCACAGTAACTGGGAGTTATTCCGAAAAACACTGTCCGAAAGCATTGATTTACACGTGCCCATCAGAACATCAGATCAACTGGAAACAGAGGTTGAACGATTGACCGAAAACATCCAAGAGGGGTGCTGGTCCTGTACCCCAATCAACCGGAAGAAACCTTTCTACCATTCCAACTACCCTCTCGAAGTAAGGGAATTGGTACGGGCCAAAAGAAAAGCTAGGAAAGCCTGGCAAAGGTTTCGTTCTGCAGAAAACAAAAGAAAGCTGAATGCGCTGTGCAATGAGCTCAAAGCTCTAAACCAAGAAAATGAAGATGAAACATTGGCTATCAACTTGCACAGCCTCACTGCTGGAAAAGACACGGACTATTCTTTATACAGAGCAACTAAAGGACTTAAGCGGCCCAAAATACCAATACCGCCTATTAAACGAGAAGATGGATATTGGGCGAGGAGTGCCAAAGAAAAGGCAGATTTGTTTGCTAACCACCTTGAGGAAACATTTACCCCGTTCCCAAGGCAGACCGCAGATGAGGATGCTACAATGATAGAAAAGTCAGATGAAATGGAAATTCGGCCTATTACCATTCAAGAACTCAAAAATGAGATCATTTTCAACCTCAGTCCAAAGAAAGCTCCAGGCTCTTATAACTGGGAAAATCTTGAAAGAACTCCCAGAAAAAGGGCTAAAGAAACTCCTACACCTAATCAATGCGTCTTTTAGGCTGCAGTACGTACCACTGCAGTGGAAAGTAGCAGAGGTGATAATGATACCCAAACCAGGTAAACCAACATATGAAAAAAAGTCCTACCGACCCATCTCCCTTTTACCAATTATCTCCAAGCTCTTTGAGAAACTCCTCTTAAAGAGATTAAAACCTATAATCGAGGAGAGAAATTTAATCCCTGATCACCAATTCGGATTCAGAGCGCAGCATTCAACAATCGATCAGGTACACCGGATCACCAGCGTGATAGAGAAATGCTTTGAAGAGAAGGCAATCTGCTCAGCAGTATTCCTTGACGTCTCTCAAGCATTTGACAAAGTCTGGCATAAGGGGCTTCAAGCAAAGCTACACAGGGATCCCTACCCAGTATCATAGGATTTTGGTGTCCTATCTAACAGAAAGGCATTTCAGGGTAAAACACGAAGATGAATACTCCCATTTACGTGTAATAAAAGCAGGAGTACCTCAAGGTAGCGTCCTTGGGCCAGTACTCTATCTACTATACACAAGGGATCTCCCAAAATCAGCAGAAGCTGTGACAGCGACGTTCGCAGACGACACAGCAATCCTGGCAGTAGGTTCTACAGTCGAGGAAGCCTCGGGAAAACTACAGGAATCCGTGAATAGCATCCATCAATGGACCAAAAAATGGAGAATAAAACTCAACGAAGCTAAGTCAACGCACATTAACTTTACATACAGGAAAGTGAGCCCTATACCAATTGAAATAAACTCCCAGATTGTTCCATATGCAAATACAGCTAAGTACCTCGGAATGACTCTGGACGCGAAGCTCCGTTGGAAGGAGCACGTGAAGAAGAAGAAGGAAGAAATAAACCTAAAATTCAAGAAGATGTACTGGCTCATCGGAAGAAAATCCCAACTGCCTACACATAACAAAATGCTACTGTACGAGCAAGTGATCAAACCGATTTGGGCTTACGGCTGCCAGTTATGGGGCTGCACCAAGAGAACCAACTTGAAAATTATCCAAACAACACAAAACAAAATCCTCAGGAGCATAGTGAATGCCCCCTGGTATATCCGAACGGATGACCTCCATCGCGACCTTAAAATTAAGATGGTGAGCGAAGTTGTAAAAAATCGAGCAACGGATCATGAGAACCGTCTCCACAAGCACAGGAATGTCGAAGTACTGAACCTCCTGGACAACAGCGGCGATTTACGAAGACTGAAAAGGACCAAACCTCTGGACCTAGTTACATTTCACTGAAGTGATGTGATGAGTGGTAGTAGGTAGTGATCTATGAACCACAATACGTTAAATAAATTAACAGAGTGAAGTTACTAGATGTGTATACACAGTTGTAACAATAAAGATGATATAAAAAAAAAATATATATAGGTATAGCAAAAAATTATGATGACATATCGGATAGACCCTCAAAAAATCAAGTAGTAAGACCAAAAATTTGATGGTTCCTTCATTTTGCGACGCCATTTTTGGAGCATCTTCCAGACGCCATCGTAGCATCAATAACTACAGATGATACAGCGAATTTCGGGGGTCTAACGAGCAGATCCTCAAAACCAAGTCATGAGGCCCATTCGGAGTGTTGTTTTTCTGCAAAACAAAATAATAAACCAAAAACTGCAGACATAGAGACCGACTCCGAGCTGGGCAATTGCAGTTGTTCAGCATTTCGGAATTTGGGAGAGGGATTCTTAATGAGGGCCGATTAGAGCTAATAAAATATGCAAAATAAGAAAGAAGCTGTTTGAAGAAGCCGGGCAACAGCTGCTGACATCAACCCTTTGTTGGACCTGAAAACTACTGACAAACCAATCACGACATAGGCAGAGGACATTGGGACTTTTTTAAATCACGTGATTTCTTTTGCATCTAAAATTCATGTGGAGCATTTCCAGCGAGTGACATCAATTTTTGTATAACACCCCCTTCAGAATTTTTTCTTTTCCGTTTCAGGGGCGTAGATTCCAAAAATGCATTGTCCGTCCGCCGTACCACCCATATCTACTTCATTTTCGGTCTAAAAAATTCTTTCATTCACACACAGGCTCCATTTGGGCCCTAGGTTGTGTCCCGAAACTTTGCAGCCCGATCGGAATATACCCAAGGGTGTTATGGGTGGAAAAAAAGTGTAACAATAGGGTCTTCTTGGTGATTTAGTGACATGAGCTTGTGAGGTATCGTTTTATGAGGCATGGTTTTAGGACGAGGAGACCCCGAATATGAAGTCGATTTTGACCAAAGTGTGGAAAATTGATGTTCTAACGAAGTTGCAGCCTTAAATTTACGTTTTGGTCTAAAATCGTCGTTCTGCCTCACACAGTTCTGGTCCAAATTTTGGAACACATTTGGGTCCTAGCTGTGCTCCTAAGCTCGGCCGCCCGATCAGAATACACCCAGGGGTGTTATGGGAGAAAAATGGGTGTAAAAACAGGGGTTTTCGAGGGATTTTTGAGGTTTTAGTGAACATCAGCTTGTGAGGTATTGTTTTCCATGTTTTTAGGACGAGAAGACCGAAAATGAAGTCGATTTTGCCCAAAAAGTAAAAAATTGAGGTTGTAACGAAGGTTCAGCTGCCAATATTAATTTTTTATGTGTCAATAACATGGGTAATTGTCTGAAATCACCATAAATTTGTATAATAATACTGGAGGTAGTGTCAACAGGTGAATCAAGAAAAGTAAATGGCTCTACCAATGATCAAAGATAATTTGTTTTAATAAATAGGAGCCTAATTCGTGTTTTTGAGTAACAATAAGTGAACAGCCAACATTTCTGTAGGTATGTCCGATATTATAATAAACCCATGTGACAAGGACTTCGCAGCGTTTTTTGTTAATAACAAGGGAGTGTACTTTTGAAATGAGCGATAAAAAGAACTCTGCCCTTCATGTTTTTCGGAGTTGGGTACATTATTTTTTAAAAAACGTTAAAATAGCAACAACAAAAAATAGACATGCGCAGGTGAATTGGTCATCCGTCCCACTGTGCAAACAAAACTGATAATCCAAAATTATTTCTTAACTTCGCTGATGGGAGGGAGGGAGGGGGAATTCTGAGATATTTGGGATTCACAAGGGGTGAGGAGGCGGGAGAGTGCAATGGGATGGGAGAGGGGACTTCAGGACGCGGTCTTGAACAGAGTGGAGGTTGGAGGACGGTACCCCAACTGGAGGGTGTTGTCTGTTCATATTGATATTCGATGTGAGGGCGCCGCGCTTGCGCCAAAGTTTGCCACTCCCCTGTCCCAACTCCAGTCATGCCCTGAGCTTGTTTAGGCATACCACATCTCAAATAAGTCATGGATACAGCACCCTCAGGTACCAATCCCCCTGATGAATAAACGTGTATATTTTATTTCGTTGCGTTCATGAAAACAGTATTTTTTATTAGCAAATTCTATCCTCTTCCTCTACTTACCTGCATTTTAGCTTTTGTCGTTGTAAATCCATGTTTTGAGTTTCATCCAATTTCCAATTTCTGTTATGTATATAAATATCAATTAGTTATGCCGTGAATCATAATTCGCGGACAGTGAGTATTTGAAGCTTTTTGGTATCTTTCTTCTCGCGTTGCTACGTTACTAAACCCCAGCGCTCAACTTTCTTTTGATGGTGTTGCCAGCTATAATTTTGTTGTAAACAATGAAGGTTTGACCGGCCAACCTTGACATTCAACAGTGCAATTGTCATGGGTCAGTGTCATACAAACTAAGCAGTTATCCTAAATTCCGTTCTTAGGAAGGCCCAAACTGGAAAGATTAATGACACTTCTCTAGTGGTTGAAGTGGAAGGCGAGGGGTTTGTTTTGAGTAAAAGCACCGGCCGCGCCCTCCAAAGTTCAACATGTCTAAATCAAGTTTAGAACTGTTTATCTTTTTCGCAGTTCTATTATCCCTCTATAAATACTCGACTTTTAATTTGTATCGCATATATCGCATGCCTGTAGAGATCCCAGTGGAATAAATGGCTGCTATTTATAATGTTCGGGTCGTGCAGTACCCCTTTCATGAAGTGGGTCACTTAGTGAAGTATTTACTCAAGGCATGGCTACGGGTTTGTTACATGCCTCACATGTCGTTTTCAGGGTTTTAGACGGCTTGTGATGAATACCAAGATCTTAAATTAGCTCCATTAGACAGAGTCCTTTTGTGAATTTAGTAGTGACATGCATCATCCTTCAAGTTGGTTGAGTATCCCATTGCAGTAGAACTTTTCATTGGAATTTCCGTTTGTTTTTATACGGAACGGTTACTTGCATGCAGTAGGCATTGGTAACAAATGAAATATGATAGCAATTAGTAGAACTATGGATGGTGATTTATATCGTAACTGTAAGAACCGTTGTCAGTTTCATTCGGCACATTAATATGGGTTTGTGAAGTGTGTTTTGTTGAACCTACCTTGTTTTGGTGGGTAGTGAGAACAAATGAGATCGTTTATGGTTCATTACGAGATTTCGTTACTAAGGCAATGGGTCCAAAACTTTTAGTACCTGAATTTTTGAAAATGTGTTCGATTCTTTCCCGTTCGAGAGCTTTCTGGATCCAACCCTTGAGTTCATAACGTTTTCCTGCCACTCCAGACGATACCTTACCTTGCCTAGGAGATAATACATTTTAAATTCCGCTCAAATGGTCTGTCATGGTAAACGAAAGGTGAGGGTGGATGATTAGGAAAATTAATACGAAAATTAGTATGAAATTCATCACTAAAAGTGGTAAGTAGGATAGAATGGTGGCTAAAGAAGGAAAAATATTAATACAATAATAAGAATTTTTTTCCGGAAAAAGAGGTCAAATTCGAGTCTTGGCGGTCAGAAATCGTTAAAAAAAATAGGTACGTAAGTAAAAATGGCTGACTATCATCAAAAACTGAATTCACCAAAAGTGGTTACAACGGTGAGTCGAGACAGAAAAAAAATTCAGTAGTCAAAAATTATATTCTAAAATAAAGCGAGTCAAATTTTAGTTTACGAGTGTGGTGAACTAATTCCTGAGTTTTCACGCAACCTGTTGAACTCATCTATCAGTGACCTATCACGGTCCCAAAATCAGTCAAGAGTCCGTAAAAAACAGCTAGGAGTCAACAACTTTGACAACTCGCTCATATAACCATGCTGTATGACAGGAACTCTAGCTTTAAATTTTTGGTGAATTTTGTATCTTTTCGTAGCCGGAATTTTGTTGTTTTTTGAAGACTCAGCAATTTTTGACCCAAAAGGAACCAAAATATGACAATTTTTGTTTTAAAAATGACATCTTCAAACTGATCTTGCCGTCGGCCATTACAAACATTTTGCTGAAATTTGGAAATTTTCTCCTTGTATGCAATGTAAAATGTTTTTAATAATTTTTGTAATGCACCCTTAACCAAGTGCCTGTCAAATTTGGGTGATATCGGATGAGGTATCCTCTAAAAGTTAAAGTCACTAGTAGGATTCCAAGTTTACGCATGCGTATATTTTATCGTTCTGATCACTGTGAAATGTACAGGGGACGGTTTGCTACCCTATCTGTGTGACCCCTCACAATTTCGTTTGAACTGGTCGAATAGAACCGGAGAGATAAGCGTTGCAAGGTTTTCATTCAGACGCTGCTATTATTTTGATCGCTCTGAAATTAAAGGGGACTCTCACAGATAACATCCAGCGAATAGAACCGAAGTTACCAGTGTCGGGAATTTCATGCGCCTCTGAAGCCGAAACTGTACGCTGTGATTTTGGGTCCACTCGTACATTTCTAGGTAATTCAGTTCAGTTCGTTCAAATTATTCTTCACATAATAACTGTATGGAGGTTATAAGGAAGTGACAGACAGACAGGGAGCCAAATTTGTTCCTTCGTGTCTGAAACGCAGAATGCAAGTGAAAATTTAAGTACAAACATTTTTCGGTTCCTGCATGAATACAAAGCTACACTACATTCGGTAGTAAGCAACAAGTATTAAACTTACACCAGATCCACCCTACGCAGAATTGTGACTACAAAGTCTGTGTAGTGACTACACCAGATCCTCCCTACATCGAGGACTGTGGTTCAAATGGCCGGGGGTGTCTGAGAGGAGTTCGATCTTTATAACCCCGTTTGAAATAAATGTTCGCGGCGTTCCTAGCTCACGTGTAGGTTGGGCATCGATACAACGCTCACATGATCACCGGTAAGCTCTTGACCTTTGATTAATTTACGTGGAGCCTATGGGGGCCTGAGTTCTGAGTTTAAGTTTAGAGCCAAGTTGAAATCCCCCCCCCCCCCCTCCAATGGAATATGCCTACAAAGAAATCCAGGGCAAAGTGCACAACAATTGATGGAGTGTAATTCTAACCAAAAACTTCCAGAAAAACAAAGAAGAAGCAAATCTCCATGTTTATTTCATGCTGAACTTTCGTGATAGCTATACAGCGGTATGGTGAAATTAATATGCTCTAAAATTATGCTTTCCATACCGCAATAAAATTCACCGAAGTCCGATGAAAAGCCACCGAACAGTCAGACCCTAGCAACGGGTTGGTTGTAACCACCAAAAATATTTTGTGAAGACGCAGAATTAATGTAAATTATTTCAAAAAGACCCAAACCTTAAAGCATATCAGTTATAAAGTTGTAATAAATCTATGGACTATTCATTTTTTCAACTCACAGGCCAGGAGTTCGTTCGACAAATTATTGAACATTTCGGAGCTTGTGATACTATTTCGAAAGGAACTGAGTAAATGAAAATGTATATATTAGATGAAACCCCCACTGGCTGCTTTAAAAAAAGTGGTCAGAAGTTACATAAACTTGGTACACGGAGTAAAATTAAGTTACTCACTGTTTCTTCGCGGTTTTGAGGTATCGTCTTACAAATTCATTTTGCTACTTTCAAATTAATAGCTAACTTTCAAATACACTAACAATCAATGAATCATAGAAGAAGAAGACCATTCTACCATAGAAACGGATCAGACAATCAAAGGTTGTCGATATTTCAAATACACTAAAAATCAATGAATCATAGAAGAAGAAGACCATTCTACCAAAGAAACGGATCAGACAATCAAAGGTTGTCGATATTTCTATATAATGCTTCATTTGGTGCTGGACGCTACATGTCTTACTTATTCCTATGATAATCCACGCGTAAGTTATTCTCGGAGAGATCGAACGCACATGGCATCACGAGAGAATCGTGTTCGAAACTGCTTGTAGGTACTCTCAATATGAAAGCATTTCACTTCAAAATAGGCGAGGGCGCAGTATCTAAAGTGTCTTCTTTATTTTAGCTACCGAGATCAAAATTCAACAACTTTTTTTCTTAGGTATGTAAAAAGATGGAAAGGTGGAGAGGTAGGGTAAAGGACCATGATCTCTTTGCTGCTCTAAAACGAGAAGTGATTTGTTATATTTTGATGAAAAATCTATATTTTTCAATAAAACAGGTTTCTACAGAAATTCTAGATTAGAGTTGATTATATACCATTCCTATAACGCGATCAAACTACTGGGACCAGAGTTCCCGGAAAAGAGCTTTTCAAAAAGTTTATATATAATAATATAATATTATGATGCTACGGCAGTTAGAAGTTTATGAAAACTTGGCTTGAAGACTTGAAAGTCACCGAAACCGCACCCGCCATATTAGCACCTAAAATACGTTTGTCATGCGCTGTCCTCCCATTCGTATTGTAGATGTAATCAAAATAATCAGTAAAATAAAAAAGGCCGTCAACACAATGATTGAGACAGAATTTGAAAAATCCTGTTGTCCGATGTTTTAAGGCAGCTCAAACAGGCGGCTTCTAATGACTAACAAGAAACCTGAATAATGAGCCTAATGGTGAATCGCTCAGCTCGGTATTTCTCGACGGTACTCATAGGTACATAATAAATATAAGTTGTTTACTGAGCACCTCACTCGCTTTGGAAACGGCATGGGGAGTGCAACTGGACTAGTGGGGAGTGGAATCAGTAAATAACTACATTTCTTCATGAAATACCAACCAAACACTAACCAACCAGAATTGAAATGAGGATGCGTGCTCATGCCAAGAAGAAGAAGAAGAAGCAGCAACAGCAATCTAGTCAAACATTACCTACATAAATACAAACATATTTTACTAATGCGTTCCTTGAAGGGGTAATTTTTTGGTTTATTATTTTCAATAATGGACCTTTGGAATCGAGCATGAAAAACAAAAATTCTAAAACCCCTCAAAATTTTATGGTCTACGTTTCAAGGTATATGTAGAATCCGAAAATGCAATTAAAAAAATTTCTGTCTGTCCGCCGTACGCCGTACTGAGCACTTTTCTTAGTTATCATGAAAAAAAAATTGATGAAATTCGGGTTATAGGTTCCGTTCGGGGTCTAGTTGGTCCTCGAAGCTCGGCGTTACTGTCAGTCATCTCTAAGGAGTTCGAAATAGGGGTTGAAATTTTCAGAACGCCGTAGCTCGAAAACTTTCGATGGAAGGGTATGGTTTTTATTACGTTATTAAATTTGCCTTGAGCTAAACAATTTTTTGAGACCACCCGCAGCATTGTACGTCCAGCCGTTCATGTTCACCAAAAAGCTTCGTCAACACGATCGTGAATCAAACGGTATAAATCCGGCCCGAATATCATCACTGGGGAGCACCTGATTAAAATCAAGGATGGCTGTATGTAGTCGAATTGGTTGTTCTGCGGTATTATTTCATTTGATAAGTGATGGACTATTGGATTTTGTTGGTAGGTACTTCTGAAACTTGAACAAACGTTGAAGTATTATTGATGGGTAAATTATAGCACAATGGTAAATTATTACACAACGGTAAATTATTACACAACGGTTCATCTACCAAGAAGGGGCTGGATTTTGTTGATCGGTACTTTTGCAACTTGAACAACCGTTGAAGTATTATTGATGGACAAGTTATTACACAACGGTTCATTATACTTGACCACGAGGGTAGGTATTGACCACAGAAAACAGTGATCTGCGCAGAAGGGGCATCTATTTCACTCCACATCAACAATTTTCCTTCAGACTTCATTATTTGCGTTTCTTTTTGCCGTTTTAGTTACTGCTTGTCATCGACAGAATTACTTTAGCAACATTTAAATCGTGATTTAGGTCGGTACCTAGTAACGAGTACGGGGGTAGGTACTAACCTACGGAGGGTCTGCGATCTACGTAATATGTATAGAATAGTACATATTATGTTATATAGACGGGTTATCTATACAGAGAGCTGTGATCTGTATCAGAAGGGTATTTTGTACAAAATAATGAACCGTTGTGCAGGGATTTGCAGCGTTTTTAATTTGGATACAAAAACGAAAAATACAATCCAAGTTTTCTTTTTTTTGTTCAACGAAAAAGCCAAGTTTTTGACTTGAAGTTCGGATGTTTGTGAAGAGATCAAATACCTCGACTACTAACATGCAGGGCATTCGTCCCCATTGTGGACTAAATGCGCAAGTGGGAATGGCGAACATCGCTTGCTCGGGGTACACACATGTATAGGAATACCGATCCATGCAGCAAAACCGATCCACACAACTGAGAATTTGATGATTACCGCTCGGTACTTCGCGAGTGCTGCATGGTGGTTCTGATCCCTGAAAACCGAAAATGGAGTGAAAATACATTTATACTGAGGGGTTGAAAAGTTTCAATGGCGTTTTTATTTTTTCTCGCGTTCCGGGCTCATATATGCATCTTGTGAATTTTGGATTTCCTCAATCCGTCAAGATGGCATCCCACACAATATTGGAAATATTAAATCGGAACAAGGGGGAACATAGTAAAATCGATCAATCGCTAACCCGAGCCCATGGTAGCCTTGCTGATGAGTTTCCGTTCCACGCTACGAGATGTTAGTGGTGGTGTATTTCGCTCTCTTGGCAATAGTAGAGAATGGGGTTGCCCTACTGGCATTTAGAGAGTGAGCTTTGGATTGTGACGCCATGCCATCTCCACTAGGCAGCGATCTATTTGAAACAGGGCAGTTCATTTCTTCCTACATCGTCAACCATCCATTAATCCCTTCGACGATCATAGCTTCATTACTCATAACGTGAACTGAAAATGGTACTTGATTCACTGGCTCTAAAAGTCTAGACGTTCTGTTCGTGTCTTAACTGCTACCCACATCCATGATAAAAACCATGGGAAACGGTTTTGTATTTCCAATGACTCTAAAATAACTTTCGATGTTAAGGAAGTACAATTTTGGAAGTGCAAGTATGTTAGTCGCCAGGTGTTTTATTCAGTCACAAATAACTCGCGTACCCACTCTATAAAAGGAGATAACAGTGCTTTTCAAGGATTAAGACCCATACAACTCAGCAACCATGCCGTCTGAATGTGGGTACGGAAAATAATGTAATGTCTCGCACCTGAAGTAGGTAACTCTTCAAATGAGACTTTTTAGTTGGAATGATTTTATCTAATTATGAAAAATAAGTAGGGTAAGCTTGTTATACATTTTTTACGGTTAAAAACAATTCTCTCTAGCTCTCGAGTTTGTCTTGGGGAAAAAAAGTTGGGTCGGTTGTCAACTATAGACTCTTAAAACATATTTTTCGATCTCAGACAGTTTTTGATCTCAGATTCCGATTCTCTCTTCATTATTTGTACTAATAAATAAAAAAAAATAAAAAAATTACTACTGCCAACTTGCTGACCTTACGACTCAAATCCAAAAAATCCAGACTGATATGTAACTACTCAAATTACTATGAAACGAATACCAAGACAATGATCCTCCACGGCCTCCGTAATCTATGGACGTACGGGTATGTTGACAAGAACCAACTACTTATACATTAGGTGTTATAGGCACCTACTGTTTGTGACCAATATTTGAATTATCAACAATAATTCTTCCCGCCAAAATCTCATTTCGGCTCAAACGCGCGCGCCCTATGGCGGCGACCGGCTTTTCCCGGCGAATGTTCGGGAATCCGGGAAGCGGAGTCGGGGTTCCAGGACTTCAGCGGACACCGGGACCTCCGCCCCGCTGCTCGAGAGGTTCCCATCCTGGAAGGCCTGTGTCGAATAGGGACATCAACAATTCCGAATTTTAAATTGTCTGTTAATTTTTTTCAGCTGTTTTTCACGGATTTTCGGATTTTGTGGTGTTTTTCCGTAATTTGCTCATCAGGGGTGGTTTTGGGAGAACCTCTTTTTTCGGCTCACGCATTTCTCCATCGGTAGAATCCCTCGGTAATTCCAAGCCTCATCGGCCACGGGATCAGCAGATCGGTTATCACGAGGATTTCAGTTAGTGTAGCTTCAAGTGATCCAAATGAGGAATTTAGCAGTGCACTTGTATATGAAGCAATGTACTTGTAGGAATGGTTAAAAAGTGGGATTTCGGTTAAAAGTTTTCATCAACTAAGTTCAACATTTCTTTAAGAAACAATACATTCTATGTACTTGTAAAAAAATAAAAAACATCAGCAACTTAGAATATTTCTTTAGTACCTACCCATCGACTTAGCAGCGTACCTAAAATCTGTAGCTTGTAGTCTGTAGTTTTAATTCAAAATTCCCCGCTTTCAATTTTAATCAAGCAGAAATTATTCTAAATAAGCAGTTTCTGAGAGGTTGGGGGACATCGACAGACAGCGAAACCACCGTTGGGTGACCATTAAAGAAAGAGTGGTTAGTTAGTAGCCCTGACAGATCCCATCTACCTGATCGATTATTCATCGAAACGACCGAAGGTTAAACATCCGAGATGTGCTATACATGCCTTGCTTTTAGGGATAGCTATCTAGACGGCCATTGCTTGAGTCTAACTAGTCCTACGGAAGCTCTTTTTCGTCCCTCTCTACCATCCCAAGGCGTTTAGAGAATAAAATTATTTTTTAAGAACGGCAATGATCTCCTCAACAAACCATCAAGGTCACTTATAGTGATGTTCCGATACTGCTTTTTAATTAAGACGTCTCACTGAAACAATATAGAAAGATCGGTGCGGCATCACAATTTTATCGAAACGCGGTATTCGATACCGATAATATGTTTTTGTTTTGACGTATTGGTCGGCTGCATATTAAATGTGTCGTTTATTACTAGTCGGGATTCAGCCAGAATTTGATTTAATTCTTAAATCACTTTATTACACATCGACGTTTGAGGCCTCCAAGCTGGGCCCATCATCAGAACAAACTACGAGCAAGATAAAAATCAGCACAAACAAAACAAACTTGAAATAAATTGATAAAATACCTGACCTGTAGAATGTCAGCCCTTCCGTAGAAAGTTGTCAATGATACATTAAAATTTAAAAATAAAAAATTAAGCACAAAACACGAGGAACGCTGGGGTGACAAGAAGAAAAAAAAAAGTTGGTGAAAAGGAGACAAAAATCAGGTTTTATCCTGACAGCATGGAGGCCTGAAACGTCGATGTGTAATCAACTGATTTAAGAATTACATCAAATTCTGGCTGAATTCTGGCTCCCGACTGGTACCAACACATACCGAGAATATCGTTCAATTCTGTTACTACCGTAATGAAGTGCTCTCTTCGCACCATCCCGATACTAGTACCTTAAGAGAGAAAAAAAGAGAGAAAATCTGTATTCCCTGATAGTGTAACGACGATAATACGTACTTTCATAATATTTCCCATCATTTACTGTTACTAAACCATTGTATGTTTCTACTGATCGGTACCTATATAATGACATCCGTATTTTTACGATAGTAGGTAGTGCCAACCTGGACTCCAAGATTAAAACAACTGGAAATTTTCCGAAGAAACGCTCAAATTTTTCGTAAATATGGAACCTAGATATGGCTGAGTTAGTTTCATCTATGGTTAATTGGCATGGAAACATTTATTGGGTATCAAAAGGTCGAATGGCAAGCAAATAATTGTCGAACAAATGTTTAGGCAATATAACATTTCAGTGAGTTAACTAATTCTTATTCAGAGATTTTTCCATATAAAAAAATCTTGTTGTGATGTAGCGAGCTTTTTAGCGAGTTTCTTGGCACATCAATATCGTTTCGATACAGCATATTTTTTGTATCGACGTCATGGTAATATCGAACCTCTCGTATTGAGTACAATATCGGAAGTACTGATAGACAGTATCGGTATCTTCCGTATTCTTCGGAATTTCGAAGGCATCGGAACATCACTACTCACTAATGATAACTCCAAAATATCTTCCTCTTCATGTTCAACCACTCAAATGCAGTCGTATCCTGATGCTTCCAATTTGGCAGTTTGTATCTGCAGGAATTCTGCCTCTCAGGAAGTGGACTGCATAACTATTGTGCTTTTCTACATGCAACATTCAAAACACCCTTATAAAAACTGTGCAAATCATTCCACTTTTTTTTTAAACTTTTTTGTATTGGGTCACTATTTTGGTAACTGTTCAACTGACGTGAATAGAACAAACAGGTTACAACATTTTTTTACCAAGTTAAACGAACTACTTACCAGCTTCCATACTACCAAGGGTACACCTCATACAGGAAATTTTCTCTCTGTACGCATTTACTGCACATTATGGGTCCTTATCAAATTTATGAGCAAAAAATTGATGAAACCGTATGAAGCTTTACGGCTCTACTGTTCCTGCACTTTAAAAGCTTTATGCATCATGAGTTTTATTTCATTTTTAAAGGGATAAGTTCTAGTCACGTACAGCAGCACTATGAGCGTATTAATACGCTCATAACAGAAGAAATTTTCGAGTTAACGTACAAACTTGAAATATTAAACATTTTAAGTGGTTTTGATCACAAATTTAAACACTATCCCCCCCCCTCCCCCTTCACTATGATGGTTCTTTGAACTGAATGATCTAAGCATGTCGGGGATTGGTAGGAGTTTGCAGACCAGCTAGAAGTTGGAATGAGATTCGTCCTTCGGCGTACTTCATTTCCAAACAAACCTCATATTATGAACAAAAGTTGCAGGATTTTGTATATATCATATTCTAATATAGCTGCTATAGCTTACTTCAAAATGTTCGTTAAGCAACCGTTTCATAACAAACAGTATTGAATGAATCACCAGTGGTGCAGAGGTAAAATCCAATCAGGGATTTTTTAAATTTTCAGTCCGGGACTGAATTTGGATTGAGTTTGATTCATCATTTTTCAAGTCAGACTGTTGCTAAAAACAAATCCTATTTTTCAAATAGAAAATTTTTAAACTCATTGAAGACCAAAATGTATTAGGTACATGTAGGCATCTACAGTCGGGTCTTCTATGTAGGATCTGGGGGTTGCTTTTGGTTATGAACACAATTTTTATCATAGTTCATTTCGAGCTCTTCTCCGTTGAAACCATGGTGTTTCACTAGAAATCATCGAGAAAAGTTGTAAAGGTTTTTTTTCTCTTCAAAAAGTAGTATTATGGTACGAGTGGTATTCAAAAGTGGTTATGTTCAAAAGTGGTAGGTATTATGTGTTCAAATGTGGTTTTCAAAAGAGTTCAAAGGTGGTATTATGATGCAAGTATAATCATACTGTCGGTTCATGATACAAGTACAATCATATTGTACGTACATGACCAGAGTGAACCCCTTGTCTTTGAAATATGGCAAACCAGCCTTAAGCCGGCTAAATTTATGGTGAACTACATTGTGGGAAAAAGAATCAGTACCTCGCTGAATAAGTCTTTCCCATAACCGCTCAGTATGTCGTATGAAGTCACATAGGAAAATCAAACTAAACCAAAATTAAATCCGAAATTCATTCTTTTCATGTAGGCTTTTTATATATGAAAAATCTTGATATAATATCACGTTTTTGAAAAAAAAGTTGTAGGTCATTAAATTAGGTCATTAAGTTGTAGTTCATTAAAGTAGGTCATTAACTTGGAAACAATATACTTCAAGCAACAGAATAAATCCATAAAAAAGAGAATTACAATAATCGGTTCAGCGATCCCTCATATAGGTACCTCTCGTACATATTTCATGGTTATCTCGAATGCCCTTGAACTGTGAAAGGAAACAATTGAGGAAGAAACAATTGGGTGAAAACCCCCATAAACTAGGCAATTAATTTCGTCACAACTGCAGTACTGAAAGAAAATCAACTGTACGATGGAAAAATCTTCAACTGCACAAATGAAAAATTGTCACCGGTGCAAACTGCACTGCACTGCAATAAGGTCCCAAGAAAAACTCACAATGAGTAAGCGTGTACTGGACAGGTCTCATCAGGACATTCAAAAGAAGAAACGCAGCAAATTCTTCCACAAAGGTTTACCATTTTCTGAATAGATATTCCTTCTGCTTACATCACGCATCTGTAAGCAACCTGAAATGCCTATAACTTTATGATAGCACACGGTTCAGCTACAGTTTACTTGAAGAAAAAACTCTGTATCAAAAACTAAAGGGTAATTGGAAACAGGCTCACAGATGGGTTCACATTTCTCCTATGTTCCAGACCGTTCATGGATTACCGTTGAACCGATGGTTTTCATTGGCATCGAACACCGATTAGGTAAATATCACCATCGTCGGTCTCTACCTAGGAGTACCTACCAATAATTCGGGATTGCCTTTTTTCGTAGACACGAAACAGACTTGAAAAGAGGAAACTATATTTATTTATAGCAACAGTGATTTGAATCCCTGTTGATTGATTCAACTAGTAGGTAGCTAATAACTACGAGTATCATCAAACTGAACTCATTCCTAACCAACTAAATTGAGTATGCAAGGCCCGCAAGACCGTTCTGTCTTGAAGGAGGGGTCGCTCTCTACGCCGTCGACACCTCAGCACTACCGACATCAAGTTAGTGACCACCTCGATTTGATTCATGTTTTACTACGTAAATATAAGTAAGAACTACTTTTGAAAACTGTGTACGACTTCCTATCCAATTTTCCTGAGGATTAGTTTTGTACTGAACGACGAGTGAGATGAGTAGGTTTTGCCTCACCCTGGGGAACTCACTCTGGGTTTTGGTTTGTTATTCTGTGAATAATACACCTATGTATTTGCTCACCAAAAAATTTTTATAAAACCCCCTCAAAATATTTTCTTTTACGTTTCAAGGTGCGCAGATTCCAAAAATACGATTTCCCTCAACCGTACGCCACGCGCCGTCCTCCGTATCATCCATATCTACTTCATTTTCTAAATTCGTTCTTTCGCACACAGGCTCCATTTGGGCCCTAGTTGTGTCCCTAAACTTCGCAGCCCGATCGGAATATACTGGGGGGGGGGGGGGGTTATAGCCGAATCAGCGTTTTGGGGGCCAAAATTGGTGGAAACCATAAAAAATAGCTACATGAAAGAAACAACAAAAGAACAGCCAAAATTTCTGTAGGTGTGTCCAATAGAATGATAAACCCAAGTGAAAAGGACTTCTTTGCAGCGTTTTTTCCACCTTTTTATTCCCGCATTCCTATTTAGCCGACTGGGTGGGCGATTCTCTGCCCCATTCTCCTGTATAGGGAGGGTACACCTGACACTTCGGAGTGTTCGCCACCCCGTAGCCAGTGAATCTTCCGTGTTACCTACTTGAGTATAATGCTGGATATAGAGAACATGATCTCAGAGAATGTGTGTGACATAAATTTTTCGTCACATGAATGCAGTAAACACTACAGTGAGAAATGTACATTTTCAAATCAAAATCAACTAAATTTGTCGGAGATTATTAGGGTAGGTCATCGAAACCTCTGGCTTTGTAAATTATTAGTAATAGTTGAGATACGTTAACATTTTACAGCACTAGGATCGGAGTATTAAACCGAAGCAGTGATAAGCGATTCAAGCAGTGAAATGAGCAGGGGGCGTTCTTACGTCAATAGGTACAGAGATAAGGGACAAGAGCAACGGCTACCGATTATAGCATAGTGCGGTTCTTGCCACCCTTGAATGGTCACCATAGCTGGATCCCCGACGCCAGCGATGAAAGGTAGGCCTTGCCTTTGCACTTGTAGGTGGTTGCAAACACCCCCAAAGCTGACTCAACGCGTACGTAATTTTAGGTGGGATGCTCAGATGTACCTAGTTCAGCGAAGGATGATTGTTAGACATTAGGAAGGCCAGCGCCAAAATCCCACTCATCAGCCAAGTTTCGTGTATTTATAGGTCCCTCTGAACAGAGGCGATACGACGGAGGTTCCTAAACGATAGTTGGACGTTTCTGTATCAACTAATAATCCCAGGATATAAGTATACCTCAGGAGAAACGGGATCAAAATTGCTGTAGATATGTGCGCATAGAAATACACGAAACCAAAATCTATTCTGATCATATTATGACCACGTTTACATGTATCTATATTTTATCGATCGTCCAACAGTGCACTGAATTAATAGAAATATCATCATTTCATTACTCAAAAAATTAAAATGACTAAATAAATGTTAACGTTGATTCGATCAATATGTCGCATGCGAATACTGAGTTGATTCTCATTTTCAAGCGTAATATATTCTGAATCTAATCTTGATGTTTTAAAATTATATTTCGTTTTATTCTAATTATCGACTAAATATCGCAATAATATAATCCTAATATAATCCTTAGAATCGAGGAATAAGATCAGGTACGCGAATTCTGGAAAAATCTTACATAATAATTTGTTTCAGAGCATCATGAGTCGATCCTTAGATTTCAACATTTTAAATAAGTCTTATGTTTTATGAACCCAACTCTAATTACCGAATCTTTTTATGTGATTACATAGAACAAAAGAAAATGCTCATTCTCACCGTACACGAGGGGTTCTGTAAGTTATGACTCAACAAAGTTTCTGAAGATCCAAAATCAAGGTACTAACTAATAAAATATGCATTGCTATCGTTGCAATGAAAAATTGTCCTTAGTCAAAGCAGTAGCAAAGGAAAATCGTATAATTTAAAAATCAATAAATGTATTAATAATAATGTAGAAAAGTAAAAAGAAAATAATTTTAGTTGTAACTGCTGAGAAAAATACCATCCTGCAATACTGCTGTCATAGCTTTCAAATCAAATGGTGTTGTTTACCTAAGTCTGAAAGCCCACTGCTCTTTCAATACACCTGTAATTGTAATTTGAAGCGGGGAAGATGAGATAAAAGGCCTCCGAGCGCGGATGAAATGTGCAGGGAAACTTTAATAAGAAGATGAGATAAAAGGCCTCCGAGCGCGGATGAAATAAGGGAGGAAAGCTTTAATACCCACCCGTAAACGCAAAGAATGAGCGTCAGTCTGTGAAATGAAACGAACGCTGTAAATTTTTTATCGAGTTTGAAAAGAGGAAGTAGGGAATGAGTGTGAGGGGTGACGGCTGTTGGAAAAAAAGTTGCTGGTTTTCAAACAAACGAGTCTTTTCAAAGATTGCCATCACCCCTGCTCCGACTGTTAACTACCTACATATCTCGAGAAAGAAGTTGTTACTTCACCCTGTGTCAGTGTACTCTGGATCTGAAGAATAATATTCCCCTAGTCAACCATCCGGTCCTTCGATTTGCCTATTCACCTGCACTTGGAAATAGCTTTCCATTAGCTCGCCTGGATTTCCTCGGTTTTACATGGATCTTACAGGCCACATATGGTTAGGCTATGTGCGTAGGCCAATTTACTAAGTAATTTCCCCCCCTCCATTATAGATTTTGATTAACTAGTGCATGAGTTACATCAGCATACCACTGCTAACATTGAGAAAAACAGTAGCAGTGTCGGTGCATGGCTTCTTGTAGGGTAATGTCTAGAATATATCGCTTACGCACACAGGACTGGTCATACATGACTGTATGATCCGTTTCATTGCATGCTAACACATTCGCCGTTTCACTGCCTGCTGCCCTTTCACATGACCAGGTTTCCATATGCTGCTCTCTTGTTTTAGTGGGGTGCTTCTCGAACTCTAACTATGCATAGAGATATGCATGCCTTCGTGTAAGGATCTTTGTAAACCCAAACGCCCCCATACTGACAAAAAACTGTTTCCTTATATTGAACCCAACCCCTGACTAGAAGTATATGTACCCAGTCAACCTGGGTTTCAGAGAAAAAGAGAGAGAGAGGAGACATTAGAAACCAACACTTCTAACCAAACCCAAAACCGCGCCTAAACCACCCTAACTCCAAAACCAATTTCATCAACCAAAATTCAGTTGAAATTATTGGACTTATTATGCTTTGAAAATACCTAATAATAAGGACTCGACGTGCTGTAAGAACACTTAACACTTCTGGCCAACCCATACATAGATATTACCGCCAATGAGGAGTACCCATGATTTTTGTTTATATTACTTTCCCATTTAAATGAAAGTAGGTTCCATTATAAGAATTTTGAGACACTCTCCTACGATGAATAATACTTTTTCTATGAGTTTTCAAAATTTCGGCGACAAGTGAAACCACGCTGGGCAAGGGGGTCCCGCCCAGCCGGGAGGGGTGCAGTGACGTCACTTTTTGTCAAAACCTCCACAGATGGCTGGTGGAGAAATTTTTGTTTGCCATTTCAGCGTGGGCATGACGCACAATTTGACATTGTCATCACTGGCCTAAAATATAAAATTAACTTTTATTAACTTTTTTATAGATTTTTTTTTCATTTTCAAAAATACGAGTTTTTGTACCTCCATTAAGGATTGTTTATTTGGCTAGACACCGGGATGGTATTTGTCTTTGACAAGTTAATTTGTACAGTTCTTAATTCAGCTAAAGCTGATCGGACAGAGTGGTATGGCAAGCAAGGACAAGCGGACGGGTGATGATGGCCAGCCTCAGTAGGTCGATAGTCAGACGATGGTGTCCACCTCCCCTTATTAGATAGGGTGGCACGAAGGTTTAATATCAGAGCTCCATCCCACCTAGCTTCAATATCCTGATCCCTCTGATCGCCGTAATATATTATATCAACTGTCTCTGACGGGATTTCTGGAGGTGTTTCACCGGTGCTTGACGAATAGAGCCCGGACTTCAGTGGTCCCTGTGGGATCACAGGCGTCAGTTACGCCTGATGGCACATAATACCCTAACACTAACCAAAGCAATCATTATCTAGGGCCACGTTGTAACTCGGCCTAAGCCCAACGCGAAACAGTGAACGTCAAACAATTTATTCGTCGGATATTGCCTATTTTTATTCATAATTACTTTCATTATAATTTTGCTTCCTCACCACCGGAAGGTAGGGAAGCCATGGACTCGCGATTGAGGGGGGAAAAATTGTACTCCAAAATTCAAATTTCCACTACAATTTTGCGTTTCAGATATCAAGGAATATTTTTGGTTCAGCGTCTGTCTGTCTGTGGTCAATTCCTTGTAACGCTCATAGCTACCCGAAATAATGGTCGAAATGGGGTGAAATTTGGAGGGTAGGTGCGGGTTGCGTCATAGATGGTCCCATACAAAAATCATGGAAAAAGTACTGTAACTTTCGTCTGCGCATGCGCGAACATGAAATGTTGAAAAAAGATAAAATGTTTGATCCTATTACGCATATTAGGTAATTTATTACTATACTCTATTTATTCCTATTCAATAATTTTTTTTACCAACTGATTCTATACGTCCATGTTAAAATAAGTGAGGAAGCCATACTGCCAACCCAACTTGGCAGACGTTTTCTATAATAGCTCCCCCCATCTCGATCACCGTTCCTTAAAGTTTTTCTAGTATTGTCATCGATGTTTACATCTTCTACGGTCTTTTGGTCGAAATGAACGAATAACTAGTTGTTCAGAATAACATTCATGTTCCATTCCTAGTTACAAACTTCAGATAATATTGCTAAATAATAAAAAAGGGGCCGGGGTGTCCGAGAGGGCTAGAGCGTCCGACCTTTATGTTCCCGTTTGGGATAAACGTTCGCGACGTCTCTGGTTCTTGCCTCGGGCGAGCAACAATACAAGCTTTGAAAAGCTTGCATGTGCTTACACGTCGAGCGATTAGCTCTTCACCATTGATAGAATCATGTGACTCCTACAGGGACTAAAGGTTAAATAACAAGTACATGGTGTCCTATAAAGTAGCGTTCGGTGCAGAAAGTTCCCCCGGATATACCCAATGAGGTTAAATCCAGGATTACATTTAAAGAAATAAAAATAAATAAAATAAATAACTGAATTAAAAAAAATAGTACTACCTAATTGATATCGATCAATACCTGCATAGGTCTACCTCAGACTAGTAGATAGATTTAGTGCCAACCATGACGTCTATACCGATCAGTCTAGGATGAAACTTCTATTCACCTACCTATTCTGATTCAATATCGTAAGTAGGCGATTCATCATACAGTAAATAGTATAAATCAGAAGCCTATACCAACTGTAATAAAATATAAAATTTTGAAGGATATAGGATAATTAAAGGTTACTGTAAGGGCACGTGTACAGAGGGATACACCAAGAGGTCAATTTCACCCAATCGACTATCTTTAGTTCAACCTAACATAATATCACTCGTACGACAATGTGACACCTAAAAGTCTGGATTACTGTTTTTAAAAATGGACGTTAGTGGTCAAGTAATTTTTTTCTATAATGGGCCTCTCAAACTCATTAACGTCTATCAGATGGATTTTTTTTATTGGTTAGAACTACTATCGGGTCGCATTACCAGAATGTTAAGCTGTTTGAAAACACATGAAATGACATCAGACACGTGAATTCAGACCAGGTTATTATATACAGTAGCCAGCCCACCAGTTGCTGGAAGATTTCAAATCGAGTCCTGTTTAAAGCAGTAGGATCGGTGCTGCGAGGGTCAATCGTTCCCGCTATAATCAAGGCATTGGGGAGAGCCAGAATGGATCGGATACCTGAGATAACAAGAACGCCGATCATACATGAACTCCCTTGCTAGTCTTCTTGCTGGGGAAGTAAGATCACTTCATTCAAATTATCCCTTCTTTTTCTGAGAATTTTTGAATTTCTTTGGTTACATCATCTTCACTGGTTGGTTTTTACTAGTATTAGAAACATTTTTCTGTAGCACTCCATCGTTTTAGGCTATATTTGGCTACAACTAGTTCTGAATTGAAGATTTTCGACAAGTAGGAGCAGCTATAATTCTTCTTTTGCCGAAGTACATACCTACTTCGGAAAATGCCATCAAAATTTGGGCTCAATGTCATCGTGGTTGATAGTAAAGCAAAAACGTAAAGTAACAGCCATTTTAGGCTAGGGCTTTTCGTCCGACTGCCCTACCTTGAATGTTGACCAAGGGATTTCAAAAGCCCTAAATTCGAAATTCAACACTGTACAATAACAGCAATATCGATCGCCTCCAAGCTACAACTAATGAGTCCGCAGACCCGCAACCTCACATGAGATTTGTATGTAATAGAGTACATAAGTTAGAACTTACATTACATGAACCGTGACATTTCAAGTCGTATGACATGACTATTGGAAATTCGGTGAATATTAGAACACGTAAAGACTAGAAATTCGCAGCACCACTGCCGGTGCCGGTTTCCATAGTATCAAAACTTTACATCAGTGGATTCTGATATTCCACTGTAGACTGTCAGAATTTGAAACTAAAAGACCCAAAATTCGCTGTTCGTTATTTTTATTTTTGAGGTATCACTACGCCGGCTGTGGCGCTGCTCCTTGGCGCCATCATAACATTTGAAAGACCAGACCTTCAACATTCCAGCTCTGAAGAAACATCGTAAAAAAATAAATAAATATTTAAAAAACTTTTAAAAACTCTTATCTCACTGTCATTTAAATAAGAGCCTCTCTAATTTTAGGCAATCAACATTTGGATTTTAAGGAATAGCAAATCACCCAACTACTTACGTAGGAACCAATAACCTGATAATACTGGTAATCGATTAGCTCTCAACATATAGCCTTATGGCAACGACAATGGGACCACTCCACCAAACCACGTGATTGCTTGCGACTAAACAACAGTATCTAGGTAATTAGTAATCATCACGATCTGATTTACCTTTTTGCAAATTAACTTGCAATACTGCGGTCATCCAAGAATTTCACAATCCGTTTTGGCAATATAAACACATAATTATCCTGCAAATAGCTTTGCCAAACCCCAATAACTAATCTCGTATTTCTACAAGCTGCCCATTTTTTGAGTTGTCTCAGTATCGGCGATACTAGTACCTATATTGTTTACCAGTCGTATTCGTATCGATGAAACGAAACACAGCTTCCATAAGCGTGCATTGCAGTTGAGGATTAGACGTGGAACAAAAATTTGCTCTCCTTGGAAACGTTCTTTCAACCAATGAAAGAGGAGGATGAGACTTCCCCATAAATAAGTGATGGCCACATTACTGCCCATGAAAGCCGAAGGATCCTTGACCGCGCGGGTCTCTCTCTACAGCATAGTAACTTTAATCCATCTTCCCTACTCCTTTTCTTCTTTGCTGTCGTTGCAATTATAATGACATTTTGACAAACTCCTCATCAGTCCCCCACTACGGAACAGCATTCGGATTCTGCATCAATCACCTCCTCATTACTTTGCACGATGAGCCGTGCTAGATTCAGGTGCAACACACCTTCAGGATGCTGGATATTTGATGCTCAAAAGTTTTGGAATCAGAAACTCACCCACTAAGTAATATATCAGTCTGAAAGGGCGAAATATGATACAGCTGAAATTCGTTCTGGTGTTGTGAAAGTCTCTCTTGGTGAGAACATTTTGCTTGAAACTTGTCCGTCGTAAAAATTAGGCAGGAATCTTCGATGATTTTGTAAAAACTGAAAAATTAAATACTGTTAATATCGCAGTTTCCATTCATTATCCATTGAGTCCCTCATGGTTTCCCATCTGCACTGCGATAGGAACGATACAAGCGCCAGCAGAACTGGGGGCAACGAAAACTTCTTTTTTTTTTAAACTTCTTATTTTGTATAATATCAATGCAATTTAATAGAACATTAATATAATGAACAAAATGATCTCCCCCCCCACCCCCCCTCCCAACAACCAATAAAGCAGGCTCGAACCCTGCGAGCTTTACTCGAACCCAATTAACATGGTTAAACTAAATTAAATGTCTACCTATAAACTTCTTTACAGTTGTATTATACCTTTACATCTCGCTCGTTATACTACTTCATTATTTTACTTACTCACTCATTCGGTGTATATCATACAAACGAAAATAAGTGTACGTGTACATACATGCTTACAATTAAATACATACAATTAAATAAAAAATAGTAACTTTGGTGAAATAACAAAACAAGTAACTTTGGTTGTATTGTTACATTGTAACGCCCATACCTCCATTCTATTCAGCAGAGTCTGCTGACATTTTCAGGGATCATTGGCGTTGGGTCAACAAATGTCCCACAACGTTGTCACTGGAATCGGACTGGTAGCGAGTGCACAAACACGAACAACGAAAACTCGTATAGCTTTAAACTCTAGTTTTATTTGTCCGATTTCGATGAATTTTTTTTTTTTTTGGTCAGAGCCTCTGCAATGCACTAGGCGATTAAAGTAATGATGAATATGCGCAAATGTTAAACAACTCCAGTCGAAGACACTTCGCCTGACTTCGCTCATGTTTTATAGGTAATTGGGGCGTGGCTTCTTCATGGGTATATGTGTGCTTCCCAAAAAGTGAGTCAAATTTGAGTTTTCTGTGTCAAGAAATCGACAGAAGTGGATTGGTAAAAAATTATGGGAAATGTTCGCTTATGCGTTACTTCAAAATTTCAAACTGTAGACCGGTTTCGGTTGTTAAAACATCATCAGTATACAACAGAAATCTATTTTCAATAGAATTCTAAATCAGTACACAAGAGAATTCTATTTTGTACTGATGATGGTTTAACAACCGAAACCGGTCCACAAAATAGAATAGTCTATTTCCACGTAAACTAACAAACTGTAGACCGGTTTCGGTTGTTAAACCATCATCAGTACACAACAGAATTCGATTTTCAATAGAATTCTAGATCAGTACGCAATAGAATTCTATTGTGTGCTGATGATGGTTTAACAACCGAAACCGGTATACAAAATAGAATAGTCTATTTCCACGTAAACTAACAAACTGTAGACCGGTTTCGGTTGTTAAACCATCATCAGTACACAATAGAATTCTATTTGCAGTTGAATTCTAGATCAGTACACAAGAGAATTCCATTGTGTACTGATGATGGTTTAAAAACCGAAACCGGTCTACAAAATAGAATAGTCTATTTCCACGTAAACTAACAAACTGTAGACCGGTTTCGGTTGTTAAACCATCATCAGTACACAATAGAATTCTATTTTCAACAGAATTCTAGATGGTTTAACAACCGAAACCGGTCTACAGTTTGTTAGTTTACCACTATTCTATTTTTATCCTGTAGTTTTTTGCTATGGATTTTCACTTCTCCGCCGCAAGTGATTTAAGTTATATTCAAAATTTCGCTCACTTGGTCATGCCATGCCATATGATTGGTACATTATATTTACATCTCGTCATTCAGTTTCCTCATTTCGCGAATTATCATAGGCGATCGGTTCATACCATAGAATTGAACGACAGAAAACTGGGTAAAACGTGAGGTAAGACGAGGAAGCTGAGCGCTAGGGAGATGAGCTGACGCTGAGTTGTGGAGGTGGTTGGGTCTGATCCAACGCCAACGGATCTATCCGAGACACCCCCCCCCCCCCCCCCCCCCTCCTTCAACACGTTACCACGAGTGCCGCCAGCTCCACACTCACTTACGGCCTTCAAGCAGTGGAGAGAGCGAAAATAAATCGGATATCTCTCTCGGGGGTGCACTTTCCGCGACGACTCAACGAGTTCATGCGCCCGCCGGAATGGGCCGTTTGGAAGCGTGTCTGCCGTACAAATTTATATTCGCTATTTGCCTTCTTCGTCACTCGAATTCCTACTACCGGCAACTCCGTGAAATCATTCCTTTTAGGTCAAACTGATGCTTTGCGGTTTATGAGGACTTGCGAAAGCCGTAAATCGACTGTTCCTGGGGTGGCGAATTCACAATAACAAAAATTTATTTGCTACTACTTGGAAGTCAAAAAGGTAGACTTTCTGAATTGAGGTTCATGTTCAACCATTTTGGACCTAGTGCAGAAGTAAAAAAGAGTCACGTTCGGTGGAAGGCTACATGGTACGTTGAATCAGAAACAATCTTTGCATTTTAAGAACACTAGCAGCCCGAATTCCCTCCAAGACATTTATCACAGCACGAGTGTACAGTACCTAACTGAAAATACCTACTAGAGAACAAACGTATGGTTTCAATACTGAAGATGGTAGGGAGGTCGAACCTTAATTTATTTACTTCATTTATTTATTTATACAGGTTATTTTTGAATTACCAGAAGCAATTTTTTAATTTTTTTTTAAATACACTGCCTACTGCAGCAAGTCCAGAATGTTCAGTAGGTACATGCATTTTTGAAATTTGTTCTTTTCTTCTCCGTTTCAGAGCATTCTGAATCCATCCCTCGATTTTAACGTGTGTCACTCCATACAATATCTGACCTTGGCTTCGAGATTAAAAAAAAAAAATTATAACTAAATTTTGCCAAACGAAAGAATTAGTTTGAAGATGAGCAGTTTTCGAAAATAACTAGAGGATCAAATTTGAGTATCGTGGGTCAAAATCGGTAAAAATGACTAAAACCACCAAAACTTGATATAAGAACACCAAATGGTATCAAATGGCGACACGAGTCTGAAAAAACTAGTCAAAACAGTCGAAATTATTATTCATAGAATCGGGCATCATTTTCGAGGTTTGGGTGTCAAAAATACAAATAAGTGAAAATGGGTAGAATCATCAGAAATCAAATCAAATAATTTGATATTAGGTCCCGAGTAAGGTTTTTCACCCGCTTCACTGAATCAAGACGTGTTGTTCCGAAGTTATCACAACAGGTAGAGTCCACATGTTATTTATTTTATGAACATTAGCGGAGCGTTAGAAAGGCTCTTATTTGGACTAGTAATGGACGCTCTTATTTGGAAAAGTAGCCATCATGAGGACATGCATTATTTTAGGTAGAAGCGGTAACTACTGCTACGTATAATAAACTAATAATATTGGGTTATTAATATAAAATAATAATATATATTATCATCAACCTAATAGCAAAGGTTGATAATATATTATATACCAAAAATAAGGGATATATATAGATTTCACTGGTCTAATAACCTTCACTCTACACATGCTAAAAGCTCATGGATACATTTAGTTACCCGCCCTCGGCTTCCAGTTGACGTATATACGAGTAAATCCTCCTCTCGCTTCAATATGACATCCCCTTCATTCATCGTGGTGCTCGCTGGATAACTCACGTAGACGTTGATGTGGTGATATAACAACCTGAATAGAGGCCCAACTTTCCAATTCATACGAAATAATAATATATATCTACCAGCTTGAATGGCTGTCTCTTGACATTTTTTAAAGCTTATTCAATATGCTCGGACAGAGGAACCCAGGCCAAACAATATGCTGCTTGTGTTTTCGCAGCGAAGAATTGATGTTGATACAGTGGACGACTTACCTATGTAGGTATATGTATTTCCAACCATGCAATAAAGCAAGTAATAATAATTGAAGCTCTTATAATTGAAGTCCTCTTGTTACTACACTCTCAGAGAATTCCATCGCATTCCAAAACATAAAAACTCAAATCCGATCACATTAGAGCGCTCAATCTTTCCCAGCCTTCTGAAACTCAGTTTTTCAATTGATGTATTCTAATCAATTTCAAGAAACTACCAAGTCAAGTTGGCATAACTTTGCAAGTCGATTCACTGGGTTATACTCTTAATGACTTGATTAAATCCAATGACATCAACGACATATATTAGTCAGTCAATTAGAGAAGTCATGTGCGAATTCACAATGGGTAACGGAGCGGACAATTCCACCTGTTTTTTTCGTTTTTTTTCCTTCAAATAGGTAAATTCAAATTAAAAATAATTGAGCTTCCAAAAAGGAAGGGAGTAGTGGCGATTTGAGAAGGGCGAAAATGTATCAGGTAATTTTTATGCTATTTACAACCACTAAAGTCATAGGTCCCCGCCTAACTGAGCGCCCTCCGACCCTGACCACTGTACATTTGTAACCCTTTCACTCATTCCATGGCCTAATTAGACGCAATTTGAGTAAAACATTGAAAAATTGATTTCCACGTAGGCCGACTGTTTTACATGGTGCACTAAAAGGTCTTGAATATTGTAATAAATTAATATACTGATAAGGGGTAACTTTGGAATCGTTACTAAAGTCACAGAATTATAAATTTACAGTCATTATTTATTTTGTACAGTAAATATGTACAGTGTATTCGTATTTGCGGTTTTCTTGCCATTTCAACACATTATGAAATTGAAGGATTGAAGCTATTGATACTTTAACAAACCAAGGCTATTGATGTAACTATCATGACCTTCACTGAGCACATCATTCAGCCAGGGGTGGATGATCATTCTCATCTGAGTCATCTTACCAGTATCTCTAACAAAATGATTTACTATAAAGTGCGATGATTTTTTTTTTTAAATCAAATTTATTTGTATACTTGAAAGGATAAAACATCCAAAGTGTTGAATGGGTAAACCGATCGCACTATATTGCAAGATAAAATGCACTATTAGACGGTTATGTAGATTCAAAGTTCGCAATAATCAATATGTAATTCCATAGAAACAGTGAAGAACAGGGATAAGAAATGAACACATCACTAGCCCGTACCGTTGTGCCGTCCCTTAATGATACTTTCTTCAACCATGTAGGTAACTAGGTATTAGTAATGTGCCTGAATGTCTGGCACTGATGTTAAAAATTGTTATTGATATTAAAGTTAATGTTGTAGATATTTTACGTTACGTTTCATGCAACTTTTTTATAGTTTTATCTAGGCTTTGGTCCGGTTTGAAGGAGGGATCAAACTTAAGATGGACTTAACTTATGGTACGGTGATTGGACCACTATTGTACCTTATTTATGTCAATGATATAGGGGGAGCTGAGATTCCCGGCTCCAAAATTATTTTTGCGGACGACACAATTCTCTATTTTGGTGGAAGAACGTGGAATGAGACACTGAATTTGCAGGCCTGGGATTGAAGCTGATTTATTCATGACTTTGCACAAATAAACTTACTTTAAACATTAAAAAAACTAGTTTTGTGACATTTGCACTATCCTCGGCGGGACTACCAAACCGAAACGAAATAGGAGTGCACTGGTCGGTCTGCAGCTCTCAGACTTGTGAATCGCAGTGCTTGGTAATAAAGAGAGTGGCGGAATTGAAATACCTAGGTGTAATATTAGATGAAACCTTGAAATGGACTCCGCATGTTACCAAAACTTTAAAACTGCTTCGAAAGTACATTTATGTTTTTGCTAGGCTACGGAAATGTCTACAGGTAAAACTATTGAAATCTGTTTACTGTGCCCTCGTCCAATCATTGTTGGTATACTGTCTACCGGTGTGGAGAAGTGCCTACCAAACAAACCTGCAACCTGTAGTGCTCGTGCAGAAAAGCATTATGAGAGCGTTGCTGAATAAAACTATAAGAGAGCACTCTCAACCGCTGTTCGACCAACTAGAATTGTTGACTATAAAGAAAAAAGGTAGTTTAAAGCAAGTATCAGAAGAAAGCACATGCATACAGCCACATCACGATAAAAGCACCAGATTCAAAGATAACTTCAACTTAAAAATGCCACTTTGTTAAACAACATTTGCACAAAAGCATTATTTTTATACAGGGATAAATTATTTTAATAATTGCTTACCTATAAATATGAAGCAAAAAGTTACAGAGAGAATAAAAGAAGGGAAAGATGTAAATAAAATACTGAACGTACACTTTAAGACTATAGGAACGTCGAAATGAAGAATTAATTTATCAATATTATTATCACCTATACCTTTACTAAACGGAAACGATTTTATTATAACTTTATTAATTCTTAGGTTACATACGTCCTACAGTGCGAACTGAACTCTACCCCTATCACGGGCATTTGGCCCATATTGGGGAGAATTTTCCCGTGCCTGAGTATCTGTACCCAAGTATGTTATACTCATGCAGAAGAATGAAAGTTTATTTATTACTGATTGTTTTATACATGTAGTATTATTGTAAATTTAAAAATGGAAATAAAGGAATTAAAAAAACTTACAGTTCAGAAAATATAGGTTAATTTACGCAATTACCTACACCTAATTATCTAAAAAAAGTTCTCTCCCTGGATGCCTGACTCTCTCCCTAGACTTTTGGGTTTTCTATTCAAGCTAGGGAGAGTGTTTCCAAGCATTATTTTGGCTTGGATATGTGTAAACAGACACTCAAAATCCCACAAAATTCCCATCTAATAATGAATGCAACCATCAAATCAAAATGAAATATTGACATCTGAAGCATACACTCGAAGAAAATTGATGCACTCTAGGGAGATAGCACCAATAAAAATACCAAAACAAAATTATTCCTTTACATTTCAACTGCACAGAACCAAACTCGTGACTGAATCATCTAACATATTTTTCCATGTCCCCATGTTGATCACTTCTTAGCCAGATTCTAGCTTTTGAAGTTGCAAAAATATTCCATCTTTGTGGGCTTGGCGGTTTTTTTTTTTACCCACTCTAGGGAGGAAGTTGGAAACCTAGTGACAGATCCACTTATTGATGCTGTGACGGCTGTGTAATTCGAATTTGTACTTGAAGTTAGTATTTCAATAGCTAGAGTGTTCCTGGTCATTGATTCTACGCGAAATCGTTCAGCAACCAAACAACCTTTGGGTGAAATGATGATGAAGTTGCCAACCTCTAAACGTGACACTCTAGGGAGAAAGTTTCTTGATAGAAATTAATTAATTTATAATACGAGCTAAAGTATCCATTCCTGTTCTCAAAATGAATGAAAAATGTTGGGGGTAGGCTATAATATTTAGAAAGTTGGAAGCTGTCCAGTGGATAGTTTTCTCAGAGGCTACGAGTGACTTAAATTATACCGAAATTTTTAAATGACCCATACGTGATATTATAACATCTCCCTAGGTCTCGGTACACACTTGTTTTAGTGGTCCTGCATGGTTATGTAATAAGTAAGTTGTTTCTTGGATACATACATACTTATTTTTGTTCTTGTGTCTTACAGGTAAGAAACAGCCTCGAACTGCTCAATGGGTGAGTGAATATGAATGTTAAAAATCCACATAGATTTATAACGTCTATACCAAAGCTGTAAAAATGTTCCTTGTTTTTCTGTTGACCCAATTTTACTCGAAATATTCACAAACACATACAGCCATAGGTGTGCACCTATTGGGTTTCCTCATATGGGCTGAAGCGGATTTTCAAGACACTGTTTTATTTCTCTCGACTAGTTCGTTTCTATCCTCACAGAATCGAAAACAGCTAACCTGAACGTCCAACTTCTATGGGACTTCATTGAAGATAACACCATTTAATAAATGAATAAAAATGACTTCGTCAAACCAAAATTACAAAATGACTCCGTCTCATGAAAATGACTCCGTCCATCAATCTGTATCATTAAAATAGTAAAAGTGAGAATCTGGACAATGATGAACATCACGATACTTCATGTTTTTCCAGCGTTCCAAGATATTTGAAAACAATTTACACAGATACAAGGTTATCCTATTTTTTCCCTATATTAGCGTGACTGTATGATTGCCCTCATACAGGACTCAAAATGTATGCGAAAATGTCGTGAGTAAAGCAAATATTATTATTATTATTATTACTAGCTATTTGATTTCATTTAATTTTTATAAGTAGGGGACAAGGTTCCGTGGAATTAATAAGCATTCTGTGTAGAGTAAAACACACAGTTCCCCCAGGATATACCGCGAACGGTAAAATCCAGAGTTATAATCGCACATAAATTTTAGGAGGCTCTGTCAAAACATTCAAGTGGATGGATCTTGAAAAATTCATCAACATCGGTTGAACATACCCAGGAATTATACTAACAGTATTATATCAACAACCACAGTGGTGTTATATCAATACCACTGTGGAAGTAACGGTTGGAATTTGATGAAATTCATATGGAACCATCCATGGACCACCAAACACACCATGTCCACAAGATGTGGTGGTTGCAGTGAATTGCATATAGCATCTCGTGCTCTATAAATGCCCGAACATAGTGAAATATGTTCAACCTGATTTAGCTTCGATGGGAATGCGGAAGTGCCAGTACCAACCAAAACAACAACAAGTCCACTTTATTATTTATTTCATTCTTCGAGCCGTTGACCCTGGATTGAAATCCTCACACCTATGTAATTACCCATTCCGTTTACAAAAAAGAAACCATTTCAGTTGTTGCAAATTTCTTTGGTGTTGTATGTTTTTTTACACACCTACTACATCTGCTATTTTGGGATGCAGTTTTTATCATAGTTCCCTATTTTCAACTGTTTCAACCCATTTTCATTAGGTAAAAAACTAGATAATCACAATCCGAGTTCATATTTGGATTCAGCACCCCAAAACGTGAAGTATGATGGTTGCAAGCGAGAATACATAGCATATATATTTAAAGTTTAAATTTCACAGTTTTAAATCGTCAAAAATAGGTATATGCGATATTACTCAGAAATATGAGCCAGTCCAGAAAAATTACTTGAAATATATGAGCCAATCCAGACCAGCGACCTCGAAACCTACAATGCCACTTTTCTAGTACCTAGAGTAATTTTGTTAAGTTGTGTAATTTATATTACTAAGAGCATCATCAATGCAAAATAGAATTCTAGAAAAAAATCAGCCAATTTCCTATCCATGGGTCCTATCCACGGGCCTAATGTGAGGTTAAAGAGGAAATTGCGACATAATTTTGTATATACCGTGCATATCAGAATAGCGGACAATAACTTTGCTTATTGTCCGTTACTCTGATATGCACTAATGAAGACTGAATGTAATGAATATTAGACGCCTTGCACCTAATATTTTTTCTAATATTTTGTATTTGTTTTAGTGTTCATACATTCATTTGTTCACCTCGAGAATAATTCATCTTATAATTTTTGGCTTTCAGTCTTCATGTGCTTTGGAAAGGACTAAAAATCGTCAGCAATATTTTACTCGCGAAGTTGAGCTCATTAGGTTACGAAGGCTGACCAGTAGGGGGTCGTAAATGCAACGAGGAAAGTAGGTAAACAAATGATCATTTGGAAAACGAGCTCTATACGAGGTAAGTGGCGTCAGGAAGAAACTATTGGGGAAGAGAGAGAGAGAGAGAGAAAACTTCTAAGCCCATCAACCAGCCGTGGCGGATGTCTGCCGGGTGGGCGAAAATTGATGTTGCTCAAGTCGTTGTGGGATGGGGGCGAAAAAGGGAGCCAGCGGCGTGAGACGGAAATATCCGAAGAAGAGCAAATGGAAAGGGAAGAGAAAAGAAGCCAATCGCATTGAGTGACTCAGTATTTGGTGGCAGCATTTGAGCCCAATTGCATTTACTGATTAAAATGTGCTCTTTGCACAACTATCTAGAGGGGGTGAATATGAGAGTTGAATAAAAGCTGTTGGCAATGCAAAATTTATTTTTGTTTCATGGCATTTACGATAGAAAATACGGAATAGGGCGGAATAACCGTTCGAATGAAACAGGAAACATGAAATTAATCGGTAGATATCTACATTGGTTTGAAACGAAATGAGCGACCCGGGTTAACTGACTTGCTTTTATAAGATTTGCGATTAATATATCCACTACCATAGATTTTAACAAGCCACTCTTGTCTCTCATACGACTATATCACCATAAATTATTTTTTCCTAACTATACAACTTAAATAACACCAATACGGTTTGTATCCTAAATGCCGCACTGTGAGGAGCACACCTGAGGAAAGTATTTATTCATACAATAATACGGGCATTTAGACGATTAGTATTATAAGCACTGAAAATAAATTAAGTGGAAATAGGTGGATTAAAAATAAAGTGGCCAAACCCAGGTAGTTTTGATTGCTGCAAACGTCCGATACACAGAAAGAAAAACCGATAATGGTATAATAGGTAATTAACAGATAATGGTATAATAGATTAGATAATGGTAACTTATGTTGTTGGTAAACTGGTAGTTAACTTCTCAAAGAACCACCTCACAACATGAGCCAAAAAATACGTTGGTAGATAAAGACAGGAACTGTGAACCAAATGAAGAAACTATGTTAGGATTCATGATCCATCAACATATAAAGGGTTTATTGCATCAAAGTTATACAGCTACAAAAAATGTGCATTGCTGTTGGTTCTTTGGTGTAACAATGCCTGTATCCCTGAAGAGGCCACTCACTGGATATTGATGACTGAATGAATGACTAGAATTGGATATTGGATTGACTAGATAACTATAATTAATAGGATTTTGATAATACTTGAGGCCAGATTATCTGAGTTTGAAGAGCTAGAACATTTGAACAGTCGAAGGTTCAGGTGACTTCAGGGATGACCTGATGCTCTCCAGACTAGTCAAGTTCCAGATTCCGTAGTCTTAATCCTCCGAAGATAGCAGTGTAGGCAGCGAAACTCCTGAATGTGACGGGCTTATGCTTTCAGCCAAGTCTACTGTCGAGTTTTCCAAAAATTCCAAAAACTCTCACAGATACAGTTTTGACGTTGTGAAGCAAAATAGTACAGTTTAATAACATGCATGGATGGACGGGATTATAGCTGATAAAAGTTGGAGGATATTTCTTAGAAATTGGACACAGGTTATTGGAATACACACTATGGGTACGAACTGAAGATCGCCGCTGGCATTCCTGGTTGACGGTTCCAAAATTTCTGTCCTCATCCAAAGCTGGGCAAGTTGCAAATGGCGGCAATGATGGAGTAGCAAACATTCCCGCTGAGGTTGATTTTGATGGAAAGAAAAATTGGGAAATGGTAATATACGATTTAATAAATCGCCACAAACCTAATCAGGGCCAGTGAATTGCCGTAATGGACCGATGAAAACATACAGTCATGGAAACAGAAGTTCCGATAGTCAGGCCACAAAAACTGAAATTGCGTTGAAAGCATAGCATCAAACTGCGAAAAACCATGATTTGAGCGCTGTATTATTGTTATATTTATGGCGCTTGGATAATGGTGAATCAAAGTTACTTAATAGATATAGAGTGTCTTAAATAAGGCTAGCACAAACAAGTAGAGAGAAATAGAAAGAATGGGTTTACGACAAAAAAGAAAACATCTAAGGACAATTTAATGTTAACGGGGCCAAATGTTTGCCAGTAAATACCTTCCGTTGTTATCTGCAACATGACATTGAAATTGTTCGATCTCCTACGATAAATAGTTCTTTTTCTATCAGCTTCAAAGTTTTGACAACAAGTGGCGTCATGGCACACCTCCCGCTTGGGCAGGACCCCCTTCTTGCCAATTGTGTGACGTCACTTGTCGAAACTTTGAAAGCTCATAGAAAAAGAACTATTCACCGTAGGAGAGTCCGGGTAATCTCCAAGTTCTTGAAATGGAACCTACTTTCATTTAAAAATATAAACAGATTTCACAGGTACTCCTCATTTGATTTAGCACCGTTGAAAGCAACTTGAGTAAAATTCCGTCAGACAAGAAATTGGGTGGGAAGATGCGGGTGAAGTCAGGAATATTTGGGCTCTGCGGGTTTTCCCCCACGCACCTTAGTCATGTTGGTGCGTTATCATTAAAAACCTCAAGTTGTTGCTGACAAAGCTATCGGTATAAAATGGGTTACGAACGCAGAATTTATACTTGAAAACAAAAAACAAAATACTTCCACGGTGAAAATGAGAGTGCTCAGTTATGGAGCTGAGAGGTTCCCGAAGATCGTAGCAAGACGCAATCCGAAACAAATTATTTTGGGCAAAAGAATGGTTTGGCATGGCTGCTTCCCTGAATGGTGAGCTGACAGAGGAATACTTGGGCTAGCCAATTTAAAGTGATAAGGGAGGAATGGGTAGTCGCATTCAGGCGGGAAAATGAGAATAAGACGCGGGCGGGGAGGTATCATCATCCTATTTATAAAACAGTGGACCATACAATCCACACAGAGGTAATAAATATAATTATGCTCCAATGCAGGCCAGTAATGTTGAACTTGAATTCCATGCCATTGAGAGAGTTCGAAGCAGGACGAAGCCCAGCGATGCTCTTTATGTAATTTAGGGGAAGAAGAAACCATTCATAATTTTTCATGTCGTTGCCCTATATTGAACCCCTATCGAGCAGCTTATTTAGGGAGCAAAACTCTTGATGGATGGATTTATATTTTTTCATTCGTTTTATATTAAAGTTTTACATAAATAGATTATGACGGAAAATCGCAGGAATTTTAATTTTCGGAAAGGCCAACTCCAGGCAGACGATTAAACCATGTCAAAGAAAAACGAATTTTTTTTTCATAACTCCGTTTTTCTTTGAAATGGGTTTCCACGATTTCTTAGCGAGTGATTTAGTTCGGATTAAACCATGCCTTCCGCTTATATAAATTGTAATGATGTATTTGTTGATTCCTAATAAACACTTCTGTCATTCATTCATTCATGAACTGTGGATCTGAAGGAGACTATTCTCTTTTCGTTAAAAGGTTAGTTGACTGACTTGTCTGATATAAGCCTATCAGAGAAACTTTCATGAAATTCGTGTGCCTCATAAGTTTTGTTTGGCTCACAAACACTTCGGCTGGTACAGGAGCCGTCGCACGTTGATACAAAAACATGGAAAAAGACATCATGAAGCCCAGCTATATGTTTGCTCGTGTGCATAGGTTTGACGGGATAGGAGGGAGGGAAAACAAAGCCGGAATCAGCCTGAGAGCCATGGGTCCAATAATTCGGCAGTAACCAATCTTCAGTTGACCATTCTTGTTGTACGTACAAGGTAGAAAGCGGAGCCTCACATATGGAGGCAACTCCCACCATCATCGATTATCAAACTCCCAAGTGCACCATAAATTAGGCTCATCCGTAAATAGAATATCAACTTGATCTGTTTCGGACACGACTTTTCATTGGAACTGGATAATAAATTATTCATCATGAACTATGTTCCAAGGGTATACTGGTAATAAATAGCTTCACGAAGACGTCAAAATGTCATAATACAATATGTCACCTCTAAGTTCCGGCAGAGGCTTAGAGAGGCTCAGTTTTAAATACTCCGACTTAATATCCACCAGAAACCATTTTACGTCTTACTGGATGTCATTCTCCGCGGTCAAGTTGCGTACGAATGTTTCGGGTGAGTCCCAAGAAAGCCCCACATAAATTCATTAAAATCAAATTATAATTTTATCTGAGCAGGCAACTCATCATCTATATAAAATACAGCTTTACTTTTATATGGATGAAATTTTAAGTAGCTAAGAAGTTGTCTCGAAATAGGTATTGCGATCATGTGTACAGATTACGAGAAAACTATGTTATGTGCCATAATCTGAAAGACTTCTTTTTCTGCAACACGGATTAGCAGATTTTGGTTCGTGAAGGTGATGACGTATTGTATAGGTATTAAAACACTACACTAAAAAGTGAAGCGGTACCATGTTTCTTGTTATAATATTATTCACAAAGAGCCACACTGTATGCTCTCGATATGTTCCGATATCTTCGCTTTTCGTCCGGCAATTATAATAATTCTTCTAGCAGCTCATTTTTCAAAAACATTTCACACAGTTTTGTATGTCTCCCATACTACCTAGTATCAACTGTAAGTTTAAAGAAAGGACTGCCTCCTAGCTTCGTGGACGTGATCGGCTGTACTCCAGGAGTATCAGATTTGTTCCGATCATTTTACGTAAGGCTTCTCATCGCCGCCAGGTCCCTCAAGCTACCTCGATCTAGGAAGCTCAGACACTTGAGGACTGTAGTTATCTAGCTGTTTCTGCGTTGTTGGCTCTTTAATGTTGGAATATGCATGCAACGCCCTCATCTCCATCGAATTTCCTCAGCTCATTCAAACGTGAAACACGCATGAGGCTCTCAAAATCCAAAAGGAATCGTGGGAACTTCAAAGGGCGGTGCATAAACCTAATTTATATATGGATCAATGGCCCTTTAGCCCTGATCATCAATCACTGTAGATCATGTTGATCAGTCTTTTGCTTTCTCAACTGATTTCTTGACTGCACAAAACGCAACTTGGTTAAATGAGTAAAAATGTACAATCGATAACGAAGAGTTTCAAGTCTAAAATGTCTACACTTCTCAAAATCGGATTTAGGCCTCTTGAAATCGGAATTCCGTAACACAGGAACATCCAAAACCAGAACAACATACCAAACTGCATCAATACCAGATGGATAGATTACGGCACGATTATTGTTAGCGCTTATCAATCTACTATTGTTCCTTCATGGCCCAATACTATTTGTATTTGCGTTTCGGAAAATGTTACGTCATTGACAGCTGGACTCCTGCATAGTGCGAAGATGAAGGCTAAGAAAAATGGAATTAGATCTGTGTGGATCAAGAACTTTACCGTCCATAACAGGAAAAACGAGGGCGAGCTCGTGAACGTAATCCGATCAATCATTGGAGCCTAACCTTTTCCACCTAACCTTTTTGCACCTGGGACAAATCTAATTTATGTTCTGTTGAACCAATAAACGTCAAAATAAGATGGCGGCTGAATGAATGGCTGGAGACTATAAATCCAGATAGTTCATGTTTAGAATGTTTATTTTCGTAGAAAGGTTTTCGTATTATCTACCGTCCAGGATGCAGATCGTTTCTATGGGTGAATTTAGTAGCGAGCCGTTGGCTGTTGATTATGGAGTAATCCAGGGGGCTAAGTGCTGGTTTATTTCTCATTTACATAAATACATTGCCCCTGAATATATTCAATTATAAAACGTATCTGTTTGCTGATGATACGCCAGTGCTCATTTCGGGGATGTCGTGGGATGGGGTGTTCCGTGAGGCTCAAGGTGCGCTGCATACACCAAAGAGCTGGTTGGTTCTCTTACAGAAAATTAACACTTAATGCAAAAAAGACTAAATACTTCTTACAGGGCATGAAAATGAGGTGGCATGAAGTTAGCCATTATTGCCCCTCAATGGCCCTGACGAATCCAAGTGTTCTTGCACTCGAGTAGATAAACTGGAACAATACCGATATGCTGGAGTTTTTCTAGAAACTAGTTTAACATGGAAAGCCCAATAAGATTATGTGAAGAGGAAAAGATTTGTATCTGTATTTTATAACATTAGGAATGTATTTTGACGTGACAATTAAAGGGGTTATACATTGCGCTGACTCAGTCTATCCTTCAATATGGAATTATAACAGGTTCGGGGGGGGGGGGGGGGGGGGTACTTACCCTTCTCATTTAGAGAAAATAAATATAATACAGAGGGCAATAATGAACAGATGCCGATTGTACCCTAGTGTCGAGTTACATGAACAGTTTCACGCCACGTCAACATTTTATAAAATTACTTCTTCACAGTTATCACAAAAACCCAGCTATAATTGAAAGTACCCATGACCATGATTACCCAACTAGATATAGGTTTGTTTGAAATGTGATTATATACCGAAACCAGCACTTTCTCTTAAGGAGCCCTCAGTATATTGCGTATATTATTCATAGACATTTAGATCCTTGCCTAAAGCATCCTCTTCCGTATAGTAGATCTGCATACGAAAGAAAATTTGTTTAATAGCTCATCAGAGTCCGTTGATGTATTCGTATTATACACAAAACCTGACTGGTGGAGGCAGTCACTGGGTAACTTCGCTGTTTCTCGTCGAAAAACGGTCGAACAATTGGATGGCATTGAGTAAAAGGTGTCGACGGTTTGTAGTGTTGTGGGAGACACGCGGAGGGTAGGTACCTAGTTGCTTGCTTGGCTCGCTATCTCGCTATCGCTGTTTTTCATTGAAACGGTGGAACAGGACGGACCGCCGGAACTGTGATACGAGGTTTTAATAAGCACCTGTCAAAGTGCGGCCTATCATCGCAACTACTGGTACACACTGGCCTCCTCCTCGGTATGGCCCCTCTGTTTATATGTGAACCCTGTTCTGCCCAACATTTTTGTTCTCTTTTCATGGCGCTATCAACGAGGAAATCGGAATTGACTGTTTGGACGAGATGCAAACTTAAAATCATCGAAGCCAGATTTGAACTAAGCATCTGAATACTACTGATACATGTTCAATCTAGGGATACATACTAAATGAACACATATTTTAGAATTGCGCACAAATACTTTTTTTTTGAATTGTAGAAGCGTAGGTTATGTACCATAACTGTTTCAATAACTTAAGTAATTAGGTACCTTATTATGATAAGAAACCTTTCGTCTATCCATACCTTCTCCTTCCCTTTCTCTCTCTTGCTCTCTCAATTGACAACGAGCTGTTACGGAACAAGGTACAGCTTAGCAGCTACCCTTCAGAGTGGTAAATGGGCAAATACTTAAAGAGCATCATTTTATTCGCATGCCCATAACAGATTTTGGAGTTCCGAACAAACTTTCAGTTACAATGACAATTTGAAAGGGTTTATTTGCATCCAAATAGCCCATGAAATAGTGGGGCCTGGAATGTTTGATGAACTACCCCGCACAGTTGAAGCATTCCAGATCAACTTTTTTGTTATTTTCCCAGTAATCAAGCTGTGAGACGCTTTGTATAAAACGCTACTTTGTATAAATATGGGGGGGGGGGGGGGGGGGCTCACGTATACTATGAAAGGTCGGTTTTTGAGATAAAGATGAAGAACAATTTGGACCCACTGCAATAGCTCAATTTCCTTTGAAAATTCGCTACAATAAACACACACGAATCCGACGGAGAATAAAAACCAGGTGTACGAGCAAGCGCGCTTGTATGTATAACAGAATCTTTGTGCCATTTTCATTAGACTTTTGTATAATCGACTCATTTTTGAGTCTGGATGTGCAACAAAATTCGGATTTGCCAACATTTATTTCGCAAGGGTGTACTGGGGAAAGAGGAATTCTGAAAATAGTCCGATTGACGAAATTCTCCCTTTACTATTTGTTCGTCATCTGCCTTGCCAGAACACATTTTTCCCAATTTTTATTCCCGCAGTTAATTATGTGGCCAAGCATAGTTTGTGTACGATACCTAGGGCGCAATTTGATCCAGTTTTTATAATTCATTTATGCACTCGTCTCAGTTGTAGGTGTTGATGTGCAACAACTGTGGCGACGGCATCGAATTTAGTATTACAGTGATCAGTGTTAGGAAAAGGAGGACATGAAGGTAAGTACCTGGGGGCTTTTCGGCCTTGGGGGCAAAAAGCTGACCGCCAAACAGCGTTGAAAGCAATTTCAAGGTTTGGGGGGAAGGAAAAGGTTTCTATTTATGCACATCCAACGTGCGAAGCACCGAGCATACTACTTTGGCGGGAAAAATGTATAGCAATAATTTTTGTGGCTGAGGAGGTTTTTCATGGGGGGAGGGGGGGAATACTATCACATCTTTCTGCATTGATGCAAATGGGGGCAAAAATGGACAAAGGTACTTTATCCTTGGAGCATAACGAATGTGTGGGCAAAATTTCAGCTCGAGCCATTAGGTCTGTGAGGCTGTAGCCCTGTCAAAGAGCAACGAGAACAACAAGAAGAAGAAGTAGAAAAACTTGAAAAAAGCGATTTTCAAACTTCCATAACTCCTGCACCTGAGGGTACCGAGAGTTGAAATTTGGTACACGTCCTCAAGGGCCCCTAGAGAACGGGTGTACGAAAAATCAACACCGGAAACCAAGTTACGGACGGGGAGGGGAGGAGGGATTAAAAACCCTACTTGTTCTGTCTTGTAAATAGTGTTCTTGGTGGCTGTAGGTAGTAGGTATGGAGTTTTTCGGTTTTCTTGGCGGGCGGACACTCCCTCATCCCTAGATAGTTGAATGGGTAATTTCCGTGGGTTACAAATTCTAATTTTTTTGCCAAGTTCTATTCAATATCGGAAATTAACAATTGTTGACCACATAATTAGGCGTTTATCGGAAAGTCCAGGCAGAAAACGAGTGTGAAATTTGAATTTCTGAGTTCCCGCTAGAAATGACGTATCAGGTACATCGCTGAGTAGTTCAACTCAAATCCCGCGTAGAGCGCTTGTGCATCACTTGAACGATGTACAGAATGGATAGATGGAACCCAACATTTATAAATAAATTAGAAAAACACGTCCTGAAAATCAAATCAAGCGGATCACAGGAAAGGCTCTTGAAGGTTGCCACAAAGGTTTGCAATTTCCAATGTTGGCTTGTTGGCAGCTTGGAGAACCTTCACCTCCGAGGCCTCGCTCCACCTCCTTGGGCCAATAGCCAGTCAGATGTCAGTAGAACCCATACGTCCTTTCTTGCCACATTTTTACTGTTTTAATCACGCTAATTTAAATACTACCGCTTTTGAAAACGGGCTTCATTTTACCAAGAGTTCTGAATATTTTCCGAACAGAGAAATTTGACGAAAATTTCCCATTATGTGAAATTGTTTGTTCATTGATAATAGCACAGAATAATGTCCAGCTCTGATTTAAGGTGAATCTACAGTAGCTGTACCCTCCAGACTTTTATTACGTAACTGAGCCGTTACCGTTCGATGGATAGGATGGACGACATGGCGGAAAGTACAATATACACTGTCATTTATGCTGCGAAGGACAAGGAGCAGTTTTCTTCTCACAGCCAACGAGATCGATTGAAATTGAATGGGGTAGTCGAAGAGGATAGACGAGAAGCGGGAAGGGGTTGGATATGGCAATTCCAATATATCACAATCACATCTGCGCCGAGGGAAAATGGGTCTCCGAGGCGGTGTCTGAACAGGCCCGCCCGTGCTGGAATATGTACATACATCTACCTCAGGGCCGACATATCCCCTCGGCTGAGAAGTAGGGAATGATGTAGTAGTGAAAGATTTATTTCGATATTTTGCACTCCCTTGAGGGTAAAACACATCCCCGTGCGGTACACACCTTTGCCTTCAAACCCACACCTATCGTCACTCCGGGCTAACATAACCATATATTTTCAAATATCCGCAGATACTCCTAATCCGTTTCGATACTTGCTTCCGAAAGAATTACAACTTTTTGCACATTTCCTATTACTCCATTTGCAAGATAATTTTTTTAGAAACTCTCGAACTCATCATCTCCCTATAACGTTCAAGCACTTCCCAACGAACTAGAGCTTATATTTGTTTAAGTAGGTAAATAGGTGTAAATATTAATCAAAGTATCTAAAAAGTAGGTCAAAATCACATCCCACAAGTATCAGTAGTGAAATAGTTGTTTCAACATTTACAAAAGGTTTAGAAGAAGGATAAAGGAAAATGCTCATTGATCGTACGAATAATAACTGGTTTAATCAAGGAAACAACAGGCAAGCAGGGAAGGGCACCAGTGGCGCCAACCAACTACACGGAAACACCCCAATATTCAATTGAATAACCACATTCATGAAGAATATTTACTGTATGTACCTACTAATATTTCTATAGCAGACCTGAACACTGATAGAAGAAACAGAATGACTGACATGAAATGTTTGTTTGTACTCCGTATAAGTATACGTCATCTGGGTCCTGCTAATGAAATCACCACCTCAACTTTCGATTTTCAATTTATTTATTTATTCAACAAATGATTTTACAACACAATATAAAATAATCAGACAATACAATTATAAAGTCTATACAAGGGGTTCATGAGCCTAAGGTTCTAGGTATGACCTGTCCAGGCTTGTCACTTCCATAAGTGCTGGGTTTCGGAAATGGTCGGCTTTAGAGAAGGCCGCGGCGCAAGATTTGGCAACGCTGTAATATAGCTTCTTGGTTCAGGCCCCTTTCGTAACCACTGCGTTCTTTTAGCTCCATAAATGAATCCTTCACTTATTTTATTATTATACCTGTATACTGCGAGTAGGCACAATTAATGAAAACAACCGTCTTCTGAATGATGCATTATTTAAAAGAAAGGTACTGAACTAATACCTAGAACAACAGAAAGGAACAAGCAAGATGACTTGGAGAAAAGGAAATAGAACATGAATTAATTATAGTTTGCATATAGTAATTCTACTTCTGGAACTTCTTCAACTTGCGACTGTCATTTTGGTTAGTTATTCTCCAAATACACCTATGTATTTGGTTCGGAACATTTTTTTGGAACACCCCCTCTAAATTTTTTCTACGTTTCAAGGTGTGTAGATTCCAGAAACGCAATGTCCGTTCGCCGTTTCATCGACATCTACCTTAATATTCGGTATTAAAAAAACCGTTCTTTTGCACGCAGGCTCCATTTGGGCCCTAGTTGTGTCCCCTAACTCGGCAGTCCGATCGTAAAACATCGAGGGGTGTTATGGGTGAAAAATGGGTGCAAATTTAGGTATTTTTCATGTTTTAGTGAATTTGAGCTTGTGATGTATCGTTTTCCGTGTTTTTTTAGGGTGAGGAGACCAAATATGAAGTTGATTTTGACCACTGAGTGAAGTATTGAGGTTCTAACGAAGTTTTAACTCTCAAAATTCAATATTTATGGGTCAAAAACCTATGAAAATGGCTGTAATCACTAGAAATTTGTATAATAACTCAGAAGTGAATCCGGACAATTCAATGAGAAGTTCAATGGTCGAAGATAATTTGTCAAAAATAGGAGCCTAATTCGAGTTTTTGGGGCCAAAATTTGTGAATAATGCCAAAAATATATCAATATTATTACACATGAAATAAACAGTAAATGAATAGCCAGCTTTTTTGATGTCCAACAGTCCTAATAAACCCACGTGACAAGGATTTTGCAGCATTCTTCGATTTTTGATCACAAACATTCTTGGAATAATGGTTCGTTATCACATTGACCGCACGTATTACTGCTGTCTTCTAATTTGGAATGCGATCTCTCTGAGACAAATGTTGCGAACTCTTGAGAGATTACAATGTTCGTAATATTCAATGATGAATGTCATAGAATATTCTATTGTCATACCATCACTGTAGCTGAATGATGGAAAACACTGTAGTCCATTCTTTCAATTCTCCCTGTTGAAGGTACCTACTTATCTACTGTACCTAAATAATTTTCGGAAAAAATGTTATAAATACAAACCACTGACCTAGGTATTGGTTGCTTGTGACCGACGAGTGAAGAATTGAGGTTGTAACGACGGTTAAGCTCCCGAAATTCATTTTTTATGTGTCAAAAACATGGGAAATTGTCTGAAATCACCATTCATTTGTATAATAACACTAGACGTAGTATCAACACAACACACACACACAACAGGTGAATCAACACAATTAAATGGTACTATCTATGATCAAAATTAATCTGTTGAAAGGAAAAGCCGAGCCTAATTCGTGTTTTTGGGAGGCCAAAACTGGTAGAAACCATCAGAAATAGCAATTTCAATTATTTCACATGAACGAAACAATAAATAAACAGCCAACATTTCTGTAGGTATGTCCAGTAGAATAACAAACCCATGTGACAAGGACTTTGCAGCGTTTTTCTTTTACGTTTCAAGGTGCGTAGATTCAGAAAATGCAATGTCCGTCCGCCGTATCACGCATACCGGCTTCAATTTCGCTCTAAAAAATTCGTTCTTTCGCACACATGCTCCATTCGGGCCCTAGTTGTGTCTCGAAACTTTGCAGCCCGATCGGAATATACCCAGGGGTGTTATGAGTGAAAAATGAGTATAAAAACAGGTATTTTGGTTTATTATTCTGTGAATAATACACCTACGTAATCGCTCAGTAAAAAATTTTTATAACACCCCTTCAAAATTTTTTCTTTTACGTTTCAAGGTGCGCAGATTCAGAAAATGCAATGTCCGTCCGCCGTATCATGCATACCGGCTTCATTTTCGGTCTAAAAAATTCGTTCTTTCGCACACATGCTCCATTCGGGCCTTAGTAGCGTCCCGAAACTTTGCAGCCCGATCGGAATATATCCAGGGTTGTTCTGGGTCAAAAATGGGCGTAAAAATAGGACTTTTTGGTTTTTAGTAAAATGAGCGTTTGCGGTTTTTTTATTAATTTTTTTATTTTTTTTAGGGCGAGAAGACCGAATGTGAAGTTGATTTTGACCGAAGAGTGAGGAATTGAGGTTATAACGATTTTTCAGCTCCAAAAATTAATTTTTCATGAGGCAAAAACCTGGGAAATTGTCTGAAACCAAGAGGTGAATCAAGACAATTGAATGGCGCTGTCAATGATCAGAGATAATTAGAAAAAACGCTGCGAAGTCCTTGTCACATGAGTTTATTACTCTACTGGACATACCCAAAGAAATGTTGGCTGTTAATTTATTGTTTCTTTCATGTGAAATAATTGAAATAGCTATTTCAGATGGTTTCCACAAATTTTGGCCCCAAAACACAAATTAGGTACGCTCCTTTTTTTCAAATTATCTTTGATCATTGGTAGTGCCATTTAATCGTATTTATCCACCTGTTGACACTTTTTCTAGTGTAATTATACAAATTGATGGTGATTTCAGACGATTTTCCAGGTTTTTGACTCTTAAAAAAATCAATTTTGGGAGCTGAACATTTGGTAGAACGTCAATTTTCCACTCTTTGGTCAAAATCGACTTCATTCGGTCTTCTCGTCCCCAAAAACATGGAAAACGATACCTCAAAACCTCATGTTACTAACATGTTACTGAAACACAAAAAGTACCTATTTTTATACACATTATCACTCATAACACCCCTGGGTATATTCCGATCGGGCTGAAAAGTTTCGGGACACAACTAGGGCCCAAATGGAGCATGTGTGCGAAAGAACGAACTTTTTAGATCGAAAATGAAGCCGGTATGCATGACACATTTTGAAGGGGTGATTTTATAAAAGTTTTTTGCTGAGCGTAAGTCGTGTGTAGGGGGCCAAAACTGGTGGAAACCATCAGAAATAGCTATTTCAATTACTGCACACGCGTTATTATTTTCTGTTACAGATCACAGCTCTCCGCATAGATAACCCTTCTATATAATATATATATGTACTATTCTTATTATGTAGATCGCAGACCCACCGTAGGTTACTACCTAACCCCGTACTCGTTACTAGGTACCTACCTAAATCACGAGTTAAATGTTGCTAAAATAATTCAGTCGATGACAAACAGTAATTAAAATGGCAAAAAGAAACGCAAATAATGTAGTTCTGAAGGGAAATTGTTGATGTGGAGTGAAAAAAGTTGCAAACGGACCTACCAACAAACTCCAGCCCCTTCTACGTAGATGGTATAATGAACCGTTGTGTAATAATTTACCGTTGTGTAATAATTTACCGTTGTGTATTAATTTACCATTTTGTAATAATTTACCCATCAATAATACTTCAAGGTTTCACTTCCTATCAACATTTTTCAAATGAAATAATATCACAGAACAACCAACTCGACTTCATACTCTGTGAATATAATCAGGTGCTCCCTAGCAATGATTATCTCCGGCCAATTCCCGATTGTTATCGCGTCCCTATTGATGATATTTGGGCTAAATGTATACAATATCATTCACCCTGCTGTTGAAAAAGCCTGTCGATGCAAACTTCTGGGCCTTACTGTGAACGAACGGCTGGACGTACAATGCTCCGGGTGGTCTTAAAAAACTCCCAAGTTCGAGAACTACGAGTATTTAAAACCGTCAAAAAATTCGAGGCGACGGCGTCCTGGAGATTTCAACCCTTATTTTTCACACCTTAGAGATGACTGACATTAACACCAAGCTTCGCGGACCAACTAGACCCCAAATGGGACCTACAAACCAAAATTCATCAATTTTGGTTCATGGTAACTAAGGGAAGTGCGAAGTACGGCGTACGGCGGGCAGAAATTTGTTTTATTGCATTTTCGGATTCTACATACCTTGAAACGGAAACCATCAATTTTTGAGGGGGGGGGGGGGGGGGGTTAAAATTGTTTTCTTCATGCTCGATTTCAAAGGTTCATTATTGAAAATAATAAACCTAAAGGAGCTGAGGTCGTTTTTTTTGGGCCAAAATTGGTGGAAACCATCTAAAATAACTATTTTAATTATTGCGCATGAAAGAAACAATCAATGAACAGCAACTCCGATAGAATAATAAACCCAAGTGACAAGGAATTTGTTTTTGTCGTTTTGTTCGCATATCTGGCGAAACCTCCACATCAGTATTGTACGTTAATTGATCTTTTCTTCCAAATTTAAATGCTACTTTTAATTTGATATTGATTTCATCTTCCCCACGTCCGTTTAGTTTTACAAGACTCATCTTCAGCTGCTCCTCAGTCATTTCTTTCGGAACACAGTAGAGGGCCAATTTCTACATTCTTTTTGTAGGTTTATTCACCGTGAGTTCAATATTCTTCAATGAGGGCGATTCAAGTAACTCATTGATGTCATTCTTGTCCGCAGCCCGTATAAGAACACCCTTGTCTCTAAGATTCCGGATCGATATAATTTTAATGCCCTCAGAAAGCGGATTCAGAGCCCTTTTTATGTCTCCCTTTATTTCATCGGACTTTTTTCCACTGTTGATATCGGTTGGAAATATGGTGACACTGTTGTCCGATCTTTAGCTCTTTTCCGAAGATTAGGTCTTGAGCACTGATGCAAATGACGGTTTAACGTTTTCTTATTCATTCTTCTGTGACACAATGTCAAACATCGAAAGCGAGTTGGCCTGAACAGATCTACCATTTGTTCCTTTCTCACCTTCACCTCGAGATATTGTCCATGATCAAGGTTAACCTGAATTCCCAAAGCCGTAACAATCGACCACATTCATATTATATAGGTACTACTAGGATTGTTGTCTCACTTTTCCAAATTATTTTATTTTTCGAGTCCAAGCAAAATTTCGTAGCTAACTCCTCGTTTTCAATCGCGGTACCACGGGTTTAGTTCCAAGAACCGCCACCACGTTGTGCTTCAAAATGAGCCAATCCAATATTACATTTAACTCTTCAAACGGTCAACCGATTTTCAATCTGTAAAATGTTCTGTAATCTTTATAAGCAACCTCAAGTGGCGACATTTAGTTTTGAATTTTAAATTTCTTTTCATGGAGTTTTCGACATTATTTTACTTGACTTCAACTTTTTAATAAAAGCAACTAGTCATTTTGTAGGAAAAAAATTGAAGAATCCGAATCCGTTTTCAGATTGAAGGTCGGACCATTAGAGCGAACGGCATTTGGGAAAATTACTATAACAACTACAGGGGCCTATTGTTAGTCCCTAATCCTCTACCTGGGCCCACCTTGCAATGTTGCCGTCCCTTTCCCGTTGATCTGAGCCAGTAGGCGGACTGATTTAACATCTAAGAGTGGGCACGTCTTTTTCCTTCTACATGTATTTCTTCAACTACAAGATTCGCTTGGCAGAAATAGTTGGCTGCTGGATCAAATCGGGATACAGCCAAATTTTAGCTGAATCCTGTCAGGGTATCAGGAAGGACGGTTGGTTTTTAGCTTCTGACTGGTAAATAGTTTTCTTATGATGATTTCATTTTCTAAATTATTATTTTCTAAGTATGTGACTGGGACTTCCATAATAAGCCATACAATTCCTAATGATTTGCAGCGTACTCATAATCTACCAAACCCTATGAAGCCATACTCTACGTGCAAAAATAGCAAAATGAATCAGTTTTTTGTATCTCCTGTAAAATTTTGAAAATTAGACATACATGATTTTTCTGGTATACTATCGGTATGTTTCTGTTACTTTTGTGATGGTTATCATTCTTGTGATGAAGTTTAATTTTGTGATAAAGTTTTCGAGCTAACGGCGGGAGAGGGGGGGGGGGGTTATGACACCCCCCCCCCCCCCCCACTTACCACGCGGGCTACGCCACTGCCAACAAGTACAACAAAGAAAATCGCACAGACGAAAACGTAACAATGGCGCATGTAGGCGAGCTATTTTTGGTGGTGGGGAAAAATAAGAATAAAAGCAATTTTCTAAAAAGTTAAAGGGTGCTCCAGAAGATTACGGCCTGAATTCCATCCAACCAGTATAAATAAAAAAGACCCAAGCCTGCTGAACTGAATGTTCGGTCAAAGAGACCGTAGAAACGTTGTACGAATTTTGTTTACTTCTTTTAAAATAGTTATAATAATAATAATACTAATTAGGTATTAAAAAAAAAAACATAACTATTATTGTCGAGTTGAGGGACAAGTAAACCAACAAGAGCCATTTCGTAGTACGCACTTGGAAAGATGTCCATCAAAGCAAAATGAGATATACATATTCCACTTATTTTGCTCCCCCACTACCAAAACCAGAAAAGCTTTATATCTTCGTGATTCGAGTAGGAAAAAAATTACATCCTCCAAAATGGAAATTTCCACTCGCGTTTCGCTTTTCACACATCAACGAACATTTTTCCGTGTCTGTCTGTGTGCAATCCCTGGTGAAGGCCATGAGTGCCCGAAAAAAAAAAAAAAAAAATGGTTGTCACGATCTGAAATTTAGAGGGTAGCATTTAGGGGGGGGGCATATCAAAATCATTGAACAAATGCTGTAATATTTGTCTACGCATGCATAAACGTGAAATTCTTTTAGAACCAATAACTAGGTACCTCCTTATAACCGTACTCAAGAGGAGTGTAGATCTAGAATGATACTCAGATGGTTCCTTCCCTCAGACTCCTGGTACGCGAACGTGAAATGTCAGCCAACTCATTGTAATGTCCACAACTGTTGAAATGTTAACAATCAAAGAAGTGAGTCAAGTAGCCACGTACGTCCCGCTCAAATTTCAAAGAGACGCCTCATTTATACCAACAACAAACTAAGGTTTTGGAAGACAGTATGAACAAAAAAAAGGTAGCAAGAATAAATGTTTCAAATGTCCTAAAAACTTCTATATCAATAACGGAAATAAATAAAATAACGATAACAAGTTACACGTTTTACGAATGTCAATAACAATAAAAAATGCATGCAATAACGATGATAACAATACAAATGTTTAATGATCGTATTAACAATAACAAGAAGAAATTAAATCGTAGCAACGAAAAATATAATAAAAATAACAGGAATAAACCAAAAACCTAAGGGATGGGAGGGGGGGGGGGTTAAAATGACAATAACCATAACAAAAATAAATAACTGACATCAACCTCATCTTTCTCCCCTGATAGCTTCCTGTACCTCCTGCCTGTCGGTCAGCGTATTACCTATACTGCTGAGAATAATTCAACGGCATGAGATCAGAAATGTCGGTTTACTTTGCTGAAAAAAGTCCATCTATTAGATATCATGAACCTGGATATCCACCAACTCCCCAGAACCCTGGTTCTAGAAAACTTCCCCAGGACCCCCGGGGTCCCTGGTAGACTCTCGTCAAGTGGAAGTAGATGTGCAACGTCGCACCAGCCTAGGGGTGGAGCCCCCCAGAGGATTCGAGGGCTAACAATAGGCCCCTATTGTTATAGTGATTTGCCCAAATGCCGTTCGAGCTAATGATCCGATTTTCAATCTGAAAACGGATTTGGATTCTTCGATTTTTTTTCTACAAGAGTACTAGTTGCTGTTTCCAAAAAAAATGAAATTGAGTAAAATAATTTCGGGAACTCCATGAAAAAAAATTTTTGAATTCAATACTGAATGTACGCACTTGTGGTTGTTTATAACGATTACACAACACTTTACAGATCGACAATCGGTTGACCCGTTCAAGAGATAAACCGGATATTGGATTGCCCCCGACAGTGCAGCCATCTATTGAAAATATTTCTTACTAAAATCCGTGACATTTACCCTTAACGCATTGTTTCAAACTCTCCTTCCCGCGGGGAACACAATGTTAGAACAACTCCCCGAACGCTGGATGCCGCGATCAGCACAAATTATTTCCACAACATTCACTCGCGCCATCACGATGTTAACTCAAGAGGCGTTGGAAGTGAACTGGAAGGAACTTCCTTAGAGAACCGTTTCAAAGAAACTTCACATGGCTGATACGAGGGGGGAGGGGGGAGGGGGCTATGGCTTTCTTTGAAATATTTTTACTTCACTATATATCCCGGGTAATTTTCGATGATAGTAAGCTGTGTGTCACAGGAATCTGGGTCCAGCGCTTCCAACAGGAATCATTTCCGCATTGATTTCTCCAACTCATTCTCAACCGCTATAAAACATCAGGTGCGAGGGTTATCCTTTTACTTCATTACATTTAATTGTTAATTATTTTTAATACCTTCAGTGCGTGGATAATCCCTTTAGGCTTATACCACGTAATATGGTATAGTAACGTTTCGGAACCAACAAAAAACAAAACTTCGGCTGAAACCCAATTTTATAGCAACCGCTGCAACAAGAAAATAGTTGAACTACACGCCGCATTTACTACCATAAGCCCCAGATGAACAACAAACTAGTGTCCGGTGCGATATCGCAACTAAAGCAAGTAAGTGAATAATTGCTCAATAACAGGTCCGTATTACTGATGATCCCCGGATTACACACGGAGAAAACTGTATAGGCGAGTTGTCTTTTTCTCTCCTCCGGGAGTCGGACTCGTTTCGAGTGCGAAAGGAGGAGGACGGTGAGAATGGTAGAGGCGCTCCAAGCAGGACTCCACATGGGGGGTGATAATTGCTTAGGTATCGAAAGACAGAGCCTTGTGTTCGTTTTGAACCTTCCGTGTGGTGGGATCTTGTAGATGCTGGAGGGCTTGAAAAGGAACTTCCACCGAAACACAAGTTTCCCACGGTATACGAGTATTATATGCCTCCCTGGCAAGACGGGTGGTCTCGCCCGGACATCATGTTGTACCACGTTCGCTTATGTCTGACGGTAGTGATTCTGCAACAATACACAGAATCCTTCCAACCGAAAATAATCTAAATCTGGATGTGGCCGAATTCGTTTTCCTCGACACCTTCGGAGATGGAACTATAAAGCGAAAGTTTAATGGGTGGAATTTTATGATGGTGCAAAGAAAATCTGATTATTACAGATAAGCCACATGTCAGACAGAACGACAGACTATAGAAAGATTAGGCCACTGTCGACAACAAACTCCATTTTCCTGCCGTTTCCATAGTCGTGCTCCTCGGAATTACTTTTTTGTCTTCGGTCTTTGAAGGTAAAACCACTCAGTTTTGCTGCGGAGACCTGCGGAATTGTGATATATATACAGGGTGTTTCATTTTTTGAAGCAACAGTAAAACGATGCGAAGTCCTTGGCACATGGGTTTATTATTCTGTCGGACATACCTACAGAAATTCTGGCTGTTCACTTATTGTCTCTTTCATGTGCGATAACTGAAATATCGATTTTTGTTGGTTTCTACCAATTTTGGCCCCCCTAAAACACAAATTAGGCTCTTTTTTTTTTTTACAAATTACCTTTGATTATACTGATAGTGCCATTTAATTGTCTTGCTTCAACTGTTGATATGACTTCTAGTGCTACCTATTATACAAATTTATGGTGATTTCAGACAATTTCCCAGGTTTTTGATCCATAAAAAAATTAATTTTGGGAGCTGAACCTCAGTTGCAGCCTCAATTCTTCACTCTTTGGTCAAAATCTACTTCACATTCGGTCTCCTCGCCCTAAAAAACATGGAAAACGATACCTTAGAAGCTCATGTTCACTAAAACCTCGAAACAAAAGAACTTGAAAACCCGTACCTATTTTTACACCCATTTTCCTCCCAAAACACCCCTGGGTGCATTCCGATCGGGCTCCGAGCTTTGGAGCACAACTACATGGAGGCAGTGCGCGAAAGAAAGAATTTTCTAGACCGAAACTAAAGTAGATAGGTATGGATCATACGGCGTACGGCGGACGGTCATTGTATTTTTCGAATCTACGCACCTTGAAATGTAAAAGGAAAACTTTGAGGGGGTGTTACAGAAAACTGTTGCTGAGCGAATACATAGGTGTATTAGTCACAGAATAATAAACCAAAAACGCTGCGAAACTTATTATTCGTTGTTCAGTAACATGGGTTTATTATTCTACTGGATATACCTACAGGAACGTTAGCTTTTCATTTATTGTTTCATTCGTGTGCAATAATAGAAATAGCTATTTTTTAATGATATCTACCAATTTTGGCCTCCAAAAACTCGAATTAGGCTCCTATTTTTGACAAGTTACCTTTGATCATTGATAGTGCTATTTAACTGTTTTGATTCACCTGTTGATACTACTTCTAGTGTTATCATAGAAATGTAAGTAGTAAAGGAGAGAAGGGGCTTTCAGACCAAGCACCCCCCCCCCCCCCCCCCTCGGCTTGGTCTGATACCCCCTGGGGTCCTGGAGCCAAGTACCCCCCCCCCCCCCCCCCTCACCCCTTCCCCTGTTGCTGTCAGGTGTGTGGGGATTCCGGACCGAGGGTTTTAAATCGCGGATGACGTCACGGGGATCTCGGACCACGGGGCTCGTCCTGGTGAGGTCACGTACATCCTGTTGATTCGCGGGGGGGATTTCGCGAAGTCCGATCACGAGTGAAGCAGCGAAAAAATTTTTTCTCGCCATCGAGATTCGAACCCGGGACTTCTGGATGGTAGTCGAGCACGCTAACCACTGAGCCATTGAGAGGCAGTTGGTATAGTGTGTGAAACACGAGGCTATAGGGGGCGTGTATTACACACGTAAAATAGATCGTTTTTCAGGTGAGTCAGGAGCGAATTATTCTTGCCATGTACCTACCACCCTCATATCCTCTAAGCCCTCCCTATATAAGTAAGTAGATGGTCGAACGTGTTGTTATTGTTAGTTTGTGATATAGGGGAGACACTATGAACGCGTGTTTAATCGATATCACGTTATTTCAAATACCGGATCGAGTCTTTATAAAAGAATTGAGCGTATGTCACTTGAACGCTGAAAAACCCAATCATTTCGTATTTGATTTGAGTAATGTCATATCTCAGGAAGACAGTTTTTCAAAAAGTGCTATATCTTCAAGTCGGCATCACGGTCTCCAGTACGATCAGGGTCCCGACGATTCGAGTAATTTAGAACGAATACTGAAAGATTCTACCTACGAGACATCCTACATTTTCGTCAAGGGGCTTCAAAAATGTATTATTTTGAGTAAAATACTGAAGCGTAAAGTATTTGATTTGGGTGATTTCGGATTCGAATCCTTGAAAGTCCTAAAGACACATAAATTAGACACGTTTTGCTGTCAAGAACATCTCAAGTTAAACCCTTTTTTTTACTCAACTTGTTCACTCGCTAAATTGACAAAATTTCATCGAATAGTTAAAGAAGACCCTGACAAGATCAATTTAATGTCTGCAGAAGTTCGCTTCCAAACGTTCAGCATCGGTAAATTCGAGGTGAGCTGTCATCAACTCGCAAGATTTGGCTTCATAAGAGACAACTTGGCAAAAAACTCGATAATTTGTGTCCGTTGTTTCAAAACGTTGAAGAGTGGTTTATATGAGGTTCATTTTTGTTGATTTTCGTACCATAAAAAGGAAAATACGACGAGTTAAAGCGCGTGTTTGAAAGCCCGAGGCTGGGCCTCCAGGAAGTGGAACAGGAGGAAGCGGGGGGGATCTTCCCGCCATTTCTTAGTTCCCCCTCACAACCAAGAGATGGGGCGCGCTGCTCTTCTTGAGATATACCTACGGTATAAAAATAGCTACGCTATATAGCTATGCTAGAAAATAGCTTTGCTAGAAAATAGCTACGCTATATTACCTATACCTATCTATATTATATAGGTACCTAGGGTACCTATATACCTCATTCAGCTCATAAAAGCAGACAGTTTTACATCATCTGAATCAGTTTGTTGTTCACCTGTCAACTAGCCATTATGAAAAACGAATCTCGTGGATTAAAACACTGCCCTTTGTGCATGTTTACCAATAAGCCATGGTTTGTCAAGTCTCCCCCCACCGTCGACAAAACATTCCTAGCAAGATGCTGTGAGGACATAAATAACAAGAAAAACAAGAAGGATCAACCCTACAATCAAATCTTTGTTCATCAGAATCAACTCAACGAACCAGCAATCAACATCAATGTTCCGTGGTGGGATCCTGACCCAAAAGTGAGGCGTGAAAAGAGAAGACAATTTTTCATCAACAAGAAAAAGTGCCATTACCACAAAATACCTACGTAGGTACTATTTTTTAGAGCGCTAGTCCCAAATATGTCATTTCACCCTTATCAATAATCGCTTTCTGTTAATAAAATCGTATTTTCCTTGAAAGTTTTTTATTTTTCCCCTTTTCTCCTTAAAAGTACCTATATGGAGTATGAAGATACACGTTTTTGTTTTTAAAAATTTTATGAAATATAATAATATAGAAAGTTAAAAAATACAAAATTAAATGTTATTATATACCTGCGGTTTTTTTTTGAAATAATAACCGACCGTCTTCGGGGCATAATTGATACCGTTCTAAAACAATCGTTTTGAACAAAATACTGTTCTTAGAGCGCTAGTTTTCAACATCTTCATGTGACCTTCACAATCTTACTTATAATCTTTTTCTGTTAATAAATCGTATTTATAACTCAATCATCCTTAGTCTATAGTTTGTTTTTTTCCTTCAAAAGTATAGGGGTATACATGTTGTATAAATATACACTTTTTAACAACAAAAAAATTTATTAAATATACAGGAAAAATATAACACAAAAAATACAAAATTAATTTTTATTAAAATATGTACAGATGGAAAAATGAAATTATATTATAAAAAATATTACAAAGTTATTACAAAATTATTACTATTATTATTACAAAATAGAACTTGAAATATAATTAAAATCTAAAAAAAATAAAGTTAAAAATATAAAATTAAATTTTTTTAAATGTCGGGTTTTTAACAATTACCGATGGTCTCCCAGGCATTAGTGTAGTGAATCGGATTGGTGATGATGGTGGTGAAGCGGATGGTGTTGGGGACTGCAATGGTGTGGTGTTGATGGGGGATGGCGCTTTTGGAGGTCCTGCTACGTCTGGTTCAGCCATGTCCTGCGTGTCGAGGAGTGTGCCGTCTTCTAGGACTGAACCCCACCAGTCCTGAAACCGAATCAGGATCTGGCTGTTGGGGAGCTCTGTGAGGTCCAGCCAATTCGAGCCGACGTCGCACGCCCAACGCAGCTGACTAGATGTTATTTCTGTGGTAAACAACGCAGTAGAAAAAGGGTAACGTTAAACGTACAAGTTAATCGAATAAATGATTAATAATATCGTTATCGACATCGTCTAATGTCACAACGTTGTAATGACCCCACGGTAAGGTTTTAAACTTATCGTAGGGATCGCTGGCCCTCTTATCATTAAAATTTGATAATGCCTTTTTTCGCGACTCTATCGTATGAACCTTATGGTTAAATGATCTGATGGATCTGAATGAAACAAATTTCGGATCGTTGGTGGACGATGTTAATACGGTAAAATAATCATCAAATTTCAAAGAGTGTTCCAAGGCATTTGTTGGTACACCCTTTGCTTTCATGATGCAAGTATTGTTGTACTTGATGGCGTACAATTTGGCGGACAATGCAACAAGTTCAGAAATTGGAACTGAAGCCGATTCATCCTTTAACGATCCCAATACCCCCTTGTTAACGATGGAAAAATTGGGATGGTTATTTGGATAATTCGAAAAGTCAAAGTACCCAGAGAGTTTATTTAGCATCTCGTAGAAATCAGTCGGTTGATCCAAATAAATATGATACAACAGACTGTCCGTATCCATGTATACTAAATCCAATCGCTGGGTTCCAAAGAAACGAGTCATTACATCGTAATGTAGATGATACATGTAACGTTTCGACAACTCCAATATTGAAAATCCGATATATATAGGCTTGTCGAAAGTCATTGATGTTTCATCCATCATTACCAATATAGTGCGATCATTTATTAGGATCGACCTTGAAAAATTCGGTTCTCTCACAAGTTTATTTAGAGAGTCTGGATTATCAACCAATTTTGCGATCAATCGATTGCGAACGCTCTGAATCGATTTTCCAAAAATAGCGTTATTTGCCAATTTAAAAAATGTTTTCTGAAATTCGTTGGTCGATTTGGATCGCAATTCGGAATTCATAACAATCCAGTCTTTCAAATAAGCCGCTTGCTTGAACTTGATGGTTTTGTGAACTTTGGTAATTACGAGTCCAGCATTTACAGCCTGTTGTAAATTCAGAAAATGGGAAACGTAACGCTCTTTATTGTAAAGGGTTGTCATTAGTTTCCTATTTTTTGAATTTGGAATTTGGTGATACATTACCCCATACATCAACAATTAGCGATACATTAATTGATAATACAGAGTCGTATATATTATAATAGGTATAATACACTTTGATAAATTTGCCATAAAAATCTTCATCATTATTCTTTTGGGTTATTATTATTATGCTTGAAAACAATTCTCTTTTTCACCTTTTTTACGGTGCTTCACAAACGAGTGCTTCAAAAATTGAAAATTTACGTTTTACATTTTTCAGAGTATCTAAAGGTATGAGGGAGTATTACATTACCCCCATACATCAACAATTAAAAATCTTCATCATTATTCTTTTGCGTTATTATTATGCTTGAAAACAATTCTCTTTTTCACCTTTTTTACGGGTGCTTCACAAACGGGTGCTTCAAAAATTGGAAGTTTACGTTTTACATTATCCGGAGTTTGTTTAACATTGTTTACCAAATCCCATTTATCCATACTAAATGAAATGTTTTGCAAATAATCGTTTAGATTAAAATTTAGCGAATTTTCATCAACGACTAAAGTATGAACAGGGTTAGCATGGTTTACCTTGTACATAGGTATTGGTGGGGTAGGGCTGTGGGGGGTGTCAATTCCATGAATGAACAACGGCTCAGTCGGTGCTTCTCGTGGGGCGGCATGTGGTTCCATGGTAGCTGTAGTGGCTGAAGATTCAACTGTCGATTTGACAGGTGTGACCTGTGTGAAGATCGATGCATCCGCTGAGCTCAAAATAACGCCATCTATGGCGTCCAGGTGATTATACAGATCCAAGATATTTTGCCTTGAGAACAGGATTCTCGAATATTTGTCCCACATCCAAATTCCGCGTCTTGTTTTCTCGGAATTTTCACACGTTTTCATTTCAGAAGTGTCAGTTGAGAAAAACTGTATAATTGGTAATCGTTGTTTCTTGGAAGAGTTGAGCAATACAGGTACATTCTTTCGTAGTGCTGAGGAAATATGCCGCCACTCACTCTGACCGAAACTGATGGACTGGTTCATCCACGAAAAAATTACGCAGTTTTTGGAACTAGTGTTTTCTGCCACGAATTTTTTCACTCGTGAAAAGGAATGCTCGACTCGACTCATTGCAACTTGTGTCTGACACTTGGGGTTACCACACAACGTATAAATTTTTACCCGTTGCAAATGAGTTTATATAGCAAAAGGCGAGCCAACGGTTGACTTGCCCCCACCACTACTCTTTCACGGTACAGCTTGTTTTGACCACGCCCCCTTGGATGATATTTTTTCAGTTACTGACGGGTTTTGTGGTTTTAAAATGCTCTTATCCTCATCAGCAGCTTGCACGATTGATGTCTCCTCGTGATCAGTAGTGTCTGACTGTTGTGTGGGGAAAAAATCACAATAAGGACTCCAACGAAAGTGACAGTTGTACGGGTTTTCACCGCTTTTCCAACCACCTACTACCATTTTACAATAAGGACATTTCACAATATCCTCTCTATTGGTGTAGTAAAAACCTGCATCTACCATTTCCTGTGGGGTGTGCAATGCTGATGTCCAATTGTAGAAACTCTTGAGACGTATCTCCGGGTCAAAATAATTCTTTTGTTGATACATGGTTGATCACTTTACAACTGAGTACCGCTAGCGAGTGGTACACCTCTTTATATATGCTTGACGCTATTTTTCAATTTTTGAATTTTTTCCTCGAGTTCGTTGTACCGGTCGTTGTGAAAAGCGTAATGTAAATCCCTTAGTATATCGATGCACCGTGCAAGGATATCTTGTTTGGTGTATGGTTCCATGGTATCACGGTTTCGGACACGTTCAACTATGCTATTGAGCCGTCGCATTTTTTGAACAGCATTTAAAAATACTCCCGATTTATCGTCATTGATTAACGTGTACACTGGTTCACTCACGAAATATTCGTACCACACGTCATTAGTTAATAGTTTTACAGCTTCCATCTTGTATACTGAACGCTATGGTGATCAGTTGGTTCTTTTATACCCCTGAGGTTGAGGAGTGGGAGGTCTTCCTGCGCAAACGGTCGATCGCTCGTAATATTGTTAAAACTAGAGCTCTAAGAACAGTATTTTGTTCAAAACGATTGTTTTAGAACGGTATCAATTATGCCCGGAAGACGGTCGGTTATTATTTCAAAAAAACCGCAGGTATATAATAACATTTAATTTTGTATTTTTTAACTTTCTATATTATTATATTTCATAAAATTTTTAAAAACAATAACGTGTATCTTCATACTCCATATAGGTACTTTTAAGGAGAAAAGGGAAAAAAAAAAACTTTCAAGGAAAATACGATTTTATTAACAGAAAGCGATTATTGATAAGGGTGAAATGACATATTTGGGACTAGCGCTCTAAAAAATAGTACCTACGTAGGTATTTTGTGGTAATGGCACTTTTTCTTGTTGATGAAAAATTGTCTTCTCTTTTCACGCCTCACTTTTGGGTCAGGATCCCACCACGGAACATTGATGTTGATTGCTGGTTCGTTGAGTTGATTCTGATGAACAAAGATTTGATTGTAGGGTTGATCCTTCTTGTTTTTCTTGTTATTTATGTCCTCACAGCATCTTGCTAGGAATGTTTTGTCGACGGTGGGGGGAGACTTGACAAACCATGGCTTATTGGTAAACATGCACAAAGGGCAGTGTTTTAATCCACGAGATTCGTTTTTCATAATGGCTAGTTGACAGGTGAACAACAAACTGATTCAGATGATGTAAAACTGTCTGCTTTTATGAGCTGAATGAGGTATATAGGTACCCTAGGTACCTATATAATATAGATAGGTATAGGTAATATAGCGTAGCTATTTTCTAGCAAAGCTATTTTCTAGCATAGCTATATAGCGTAGCTATTTTTATACCGTAGGTATATCTCAAGAAGAGCAGCGCGCCCCATCTCTTGGTTGTGAGGGGAACTAAGAAATGGCGGGAAGATCCCCCCCACTTCCTCCTGTTCCACTTCCTGGAGGCCCAGCCTCGGGCTTTCAAACACGCGCTTTAACTCGTCGTATTTTCCTTTTTATGGTACGAAAATCAACAAAAATGAACCTCATATAAACCACTCTTCAACGTTTTGAAACAACGGACACAAATTATCGAGTTTTTTGCCAAGTTGTCTCTTATGAAGCCAAATCTTGCGAGTTGATGACAGCTCACCTCGAATTTACCGATGCTGAACGTTTGGAAGCGAACTTCTGCAGACATTAAATTGATCTTGTCAGGGTCTTCTTTAACTATTCGATGAAATTTTGTCAATTTAGCGAGTGAACAAGTTGAGTAAAAAAAAGGGTTTAACTTGAGATGTTCTTGACAGCAAAACGTGTCTAATTTATGTGTCTTTAGGACTTTCAAGGATTCGAATCCGAAATCACCCAAATCAAATACTTTACGCTTCAGTATTTTACTCAAAATAATACATTTTTGAAGCCCCTTGACGAAAATGTAGGATGTCTCGTAGGTAGAATCTTTCAGTATTCGTTCTAAATTACTCGAATCGTCGGGACCCTGATCGTACTGGAGACCGTGATGCCGACTTGAAGATATAGCACTTTTTGAAAAACTGTCTTCCTGAGATATGACATTACTCAAATCAAATACGAAATGATTGGGTTTTTCAGCGTTCAAGTGACATACGCTCAATTCTTTTATAAAGACTCGATCCGGTATTTGAAATAACGTGATATCGATTAAACACGCGTTCATAGTGTCTCCCCTATATCACAAACTAACAATAACAACACGTTCGACCATCTACTTACTTATATAGGGAGGGCTTAGAGGATATGAGGGTGGTAGGTACATGGCAAGAATAATTCGCTCGTGACTCATCTGAAAAACGATCTATTTTACGTGTGTAATACACGCCCCCTATAGCCTCGTGTTTCTCACACTATACCAACTGCCTCTCAATGGCTCAGTGGTTAGCGTGCTCGACTACCATCCAGAAGTCCCGGGTTCGAATCTCGATGGCGAGAAAAAATTTTTTCGCTGCTTCACTTGTGATCGGACTTCGCGAAATCCCCCCCGCGAATCAACAGGATGTACGTGACCTCACCAGGACGAGCCCTGTGGTCCGAGATCCCCGTGACGTCATCCGCGATTTAAAACCCTTGGTCCGGAATCCCCACACACCTGACAGCAACAGGGGCAGGGCGAGGGGGGGGGGGGGGGGTACTTGGCTCCAGGACCCCAGGGGGTATCAGACCAAGCCGAGGGGGGGGGGGGGGGGGTGCTTGGTCTGAAAGCCCCTTCCTACCATTACTACTAATGTATGGTGATTTCAGGCAATTTTCCAGGTTTCTGACGCATAAAAAATGAAGTTTGGGAGCTGAAACTTCGTTAGAGCCTCAATTTTCCTTTCTTTGGTCAAAATCAACGTCATATTCGGTCTCCTAGCGCTAAAAAACATGGAAAACGATACCTCACAGGCTCATGTTACAAAAACACCAAAAACCCCTATTTTTACACAAATTTTTCACCCATAGTAATTTTTTAGACCGGCGGACGGGCATGGCAGTTTTGGAACCTATGCACCTTGAAACGTAAAACGAAAAATTTTGAGGAGTTGTTATAAAAATGTTTGCTGAGCGAATGCATAGGTGTATTATTCACAGAGTAATAAACCAAAAGCGAGTTGCGCCGAGAAATGAAACTAAGAGCTATTTGATGGTTGTTTAATTTTTTTATTTTTCACACATGAAATAACAAAGCATTCTTAGAACATACCTCGTGAATAAGGGATTAATAAAAGTGCAACGTAGAATAAATGAAAATGTATGGCAAGTTTACATAATTAACAGAAACAGATTGCCATGTCGTCTAATTCAGCTGTACTGTTTAACGTACATTTTACTTTCGTCTGGTTAGATACCGTTAGATAGAAATGTAAGCTTTGTCTTGTTAACTCAGTCCAACTCTGTCATTTTTCATCTCAATACAATTTTCGTTTTTTTTTTTTTTTTGGCAAGTTACTATTAATCAGTTACCTACTTAAAAAATGATTATGTTCCTTTCTATTATCGTTTTGTAAAATTATGATGATAACGATTATTATTATGATTTGTAAAATGATTAAAAAGTGGTTGTTTCTTTCTTAGATTATTTTGTAAATGTCCACTAAATCTACATTTATTCTGCAGGGCCAATTTCTTTCTTTTGTGCACAATTCCTTAATCAAGTGATAGTTCTATATTCTGAAAATGCTTAATTTTGGTTTATTATTCTGTGAATAATACACCTATGTATTCGCTCAGCAAAAAATTTTTATAACACCCCCTCAAATTTTTTTCTTTTCCGTTTCAAGGTGCGTAGATTCCAAAAATGAAATGTCCGTCCGCCGTCCGCCGTACGCCGTCCGCCGTATCACGTGTACAGGCTTCATTTTCGGTCTAAAAAATTCGTTCTTTCGCACACATGCTCCATTTGGGCCCTAATTGTGTCCCGAAACTTTTCAGCCCGATCAGAATATATCCAGGGGTGTTATGAGTGAAAATGTGTATAAAAATAGGCACTTTTTGCGTTTTAACAACATGTTAGTAACATGAGCTTTTGAGGTATCATTTTCCATGTTTTTGAGGACGAGAAGACCGAATATGAAGTCGATTTTGACCAAAGACGCGGAAATTGAGGTTTTACCAAAGGTTCAGCTCCCGAAATTGATTCTTTATGAGTCAAAAACCTGGAAAATCGTCTGAAATCACCATCAATTTGTATAATAATACTAGAAGAAGTGTCAACTCGTGGATCAAGACGATTAAATGGCACTACCAATGATCAAAGATAATTTGAAAAAAAAAGGAGTTTACCTACCTAATTTAAAGACCATTAAATGGCACTCCCAATGATCAGAGATAATTTGGGGGAAAAAAGGGAGTGTACCTAATTTGTGTTTTGGAGGCCAAAATTGGTAGAAACCATCAGAAATAGCTATTTCAATTATTTCACATGAGAGAAACAATAAATGAACAGCCAACTAAACCCATGTGACAAGGACTTTGCAGCGTTTTGGTTTATTATTCTGTGAATAATACACCTATGTAATCGCTCAGCAAAAAATTTTTATAACACCCCCTCAAACTTTTTTCTTTTCCGTTTCAAGGTGCGTAGATTCCAAAAATGCAATGTCCGTCCGCCGTCCGCCGTATCACGTGTACAGGCTTCATTTTCGGTCTAAAAAAGTCGTTCTTTCGCACACATGCTCCATTTGGGCCCTAGTTGTGTCCCGAAACTTTTCAGCCCGATCGGAATACACCCAGGGGTGGTATGAGTGATAATGTGTGTAAAAATAGGTACTTTTTGCGTTTTGGTTTATTATTCTGTGAATAATACACCTATGTATTCGCTCAGCAAAAAATTTTTATAACACCCCCTCAAAATTTTTTCTTTTCCGTTTCAAGGTGCGTAGATTCCAAAAATGCAATGTCCGTCCGCCGTCCGCCGTACGCTGTATCACGTGTACAGGCTTCATTTTCGGTCTAAAAAAGTCGTTCTTTCGCACACATGCTCCATTTGGGCCCTAGTTGTGTCCCGAAACTTTCAGCCCGATCGGAATATACCCAGGGGTGTTATGAGTGAAAATGTGTATAAAAATAGGCACTTTTTTTGCGTTTTAACACATGTTAGTAACATGAGCTTTTGAGGTATCTTTTTCCATGTTTTTGAGGACGAGAAGACCGAATATGAAGTCGATTTTGACCAAAGACGCGGAAATTGAGGTTTTACCAAAGGTTCAGCTCCCGAAATTGATTCTTTATGAGTCAAAAACCTGGGAAATAGTCTGAAATCATCATCAATGTGTACAATAACATTGGAAAAAGTGTAAACAGGTGAATCAAGACCATTAAATGCCGCTACCGATGATCAAAGATGATCTTAAAAAAAAGAAAAAAAAGAGCGCACCTATTTCATGTTTTGGGGGCCAAAATTGGTGGAAATCATCAGAATAGCTATTTCAATCATTCCACATGAAAGAAACAATACATTTAACAGCAACAAAAATCTCTAGAACTCCAATAGAATAATAAACCCATGTGACAAGGACTTTGCAGCGTTTTATCAACATGTTGGTATCATGAGCTTTTGAGGTATCGGTTTCCATGTTTTTTTGGACGAGAAGACCGAATATGAAGTCGATTTTGAACAAGGAGTGGAAAATTGAGGTTGTACCAGATGTTCAGCTCCCAAAATTGATTTTTTATGAGTCAAAAACCTGCGAAATCGTCCTGAAATCACTATCAATTTGTAGAATAACACTAGGAAAAGTGTCAAAACGTGGATCAAGACGATTAAATGGCCCTACAATGATCAACGATAATTAAAAAAAAAAAAAGGAGCGTACCACCTAATTTAAGTTTTAGGGGCCAAAATTGGTGGAAACCATCAGAAATAGCTATTTCAATTATTTCACATGAAAGCAACAATAAATGAACAGCCAGCATTTCTGTAGGTATGTCCAAAGAATAATAAACCCATGTGACAGGACTTTGCTGCGTTTTTGGAATCTACTCACCTTGAAACGGAAAAGAAAAAAATTTTGAGGGGGTGTTATAAAAATATTTTGCTAAGCGAATACCATACCTAGGTGTATTATTCACAGGAATAATAAGCCAAAAGTGGTGATGGAAGGATCACTGATGGTCGTCCATCCGTAGACGTTCTTCAAAAATGACCATTCTTGGCCGACATTTTGACCATCTGTAGCGACCCGTGACCATCAGTTAAGGTCACGGTTCGGGACGTCGGCTTTCACGGAGGCACCTGGGTGTCCGTGAGATGATGGCGTTCCGTGCTCCCCAGTGAACACGACGGGTGTACTCCGTAGTGGGTCCGTAACGAACAACCATCCGTCAGGAACACGGAGCCACTCGTCTGCTGAGCGTCATCGTTCCTTAACCAATGGATGATGACAAAGGACGGGTATGGGGAGCATCCGTTGTTTCTTCGTCGTCCGTAACGTGTCCTTAGATCTTGTTGTCATTACGGAGGCGTATAAAGGTGGCTTCCGTCGTTGAAACGTCGCCCGTTATCCGTCCGTGGTGAATCGTCGTCACTGCGGAGGGGTGTAATTGTGGTCTTCCGTCGTGGACTGTCGTCCATAGTGTGTCCGTCGTTGACAGTTGTTATTAAGGACGGGTATAAAAATGTGGCTTCCGTTGTGGGAACACCGTCTGTACAGTGTCCATAGAAGGACTATCGTCGCGGACGGGCTATGAAGGTGTCTCCCGTCAAAGGAACGCCGTCCGTAAGAGCCACTTGTCGTCATGGACGGGCGTGAAGTTTTTCCTCCCCGTCAAAGGAGCGCCGTCCATGGGCGCGCCCGTGGTTGACCTTTATTATAACGGAGGGGTAGTTAACGTGG
>OX940974.1:41909124-41986588 GCA_954871275.1 Leptopterna dolabrata | reverse complement strand
TTCTACCGTTTGTTTATTACGTAATTGTACTAAGTGCTTATTTATTTGAAAGATTATCCTAGTTTTGGGTAATTTTTGCGCACTTTAAATGCTCTAATTTAAGAACGGATTTAGATATCTAAAATCCGATTTCACTATCGTGTTCAGCGTGCAAAAACCTTTAAAATGAGGGGTCACCTGTTAGAAAATAACATTTTGGGGATTTTTGGGTAATTTTTGCGCACTTTAAATGCTCTAATTTGAGAACGGATCAAGATATCTAAAATCCGATTCCACCATCGTGTTCAGCGTGCAAAAACCTTTAAAATGAGGGGTCACTTGTTGGAAAATAACATTTTGGGATTTTTGGGTAATTTTTTGCGCACTTTAAATGCTCTATTTGAGAACGGATCAAGATATCTAAAATCCGATTCCACCATCGTGTTCAGCGTGCAAAAACCTTTAAAATGAGGGGTCACTTGTTAGAAAATAACATTTTGGGGATTTTTAGGTAATTTTTGCGCACTTTAAATGCTCTAATTTGAGAACGGATCAAGATATCTAAAATCCGATTCCACCATCGTGTTCAGCGTGCAAAAACCTTTAAAATGAGGGGTCACTTGTTGGAAAATAACATTTTGGGGATTTTTGGGTAATTTTTGCGCACTTTAAATGCGCCAAAACCCTCCTTAGAGTAGGCCAATTTCGCCCATCTTCGAACTTAGCCTTTCGATTGCCAAGATAGATTTTTTGTGCAAATTTGAGCTGTTTATCTCAATTCTATCGAGAGTTATCGTCTGGAGTGACACATATATAAATAAATATATATATATATATATATATATATATATATATATATAAAAGTGTTAAATTTCAGGAATCGTTTTAGAATGGTCTGAAACGGATTTCTATGAAGAAAATTTCCAAAAATTTATATTATTTAAATTTCGAAGCCATTGCAATAGCTTCATTTTCTTTGAAAATTCGCTAAAACAATTTAATCCCCCCCCCCCACGTCAAAATTTGGTGGTTTCCGTTTCAAGTTACGTACAATCCGAAAATGGAATAAAAACGCTGCATGTTATTACACAACGGTTTATTATTTAGGTACCTGAATAGATGCTCCTTCTGCGTAGATGAGTGTTTTGTGTGGTCAATACCTACCCTCGTGCTCATCCCAGGGCAGCCCTAAATCGAGTAACTACTGATAATAATAATTAATACAAATAATAATTAATTATTTCGAGTACAAATAATAATTAATTATTTGTTTTATTCATTAAGCATAACGTAAAAGTACCTAAATCCAAAACAGCCATCATTCATCAAATGAAATAATATCATAGAACAAACAACTCGACATCATACAGCCTAACTGGCGAAAAAGTTAAATGGTACTACACTGAAAACATTAATTTTTTTTAAAGTTTATATAAGTGAAAATGTCATTGAAACCATTTATTTTTTTCATTTTTTGAATTTCTGAGTGAATATATATTTATAGAATATTCCATTAGGTATACCTATTACATACGTCCTTGCTGCTTCCTGTTGTTGTTTCAATTGTGTTCCGTCTGATTTGAGAGCATTTTCGAATTTTGATCACATGACCATTTGTTTGTTGTCTATTGTTTCTGTTTCAGGGAAACGTGGATCTCCATGTCCACTACTAGTACTCAAATTTAATGGCTTCAGAAAATTTGAGTATCAGTACACCGTCGTGAAGGATGCGGTTGATGGAGAAGTGAAGGAATGACGCTTCTCTCAGTTGCTTGTACGTTGAGGGTCGACCGTAAAACTACGGATCCCTTACGTACGAGCGACGGAGAGACGCGTACTTCATTTACCGCTCCGTAGATCGGTTAGTGGAGCCGTTGAAGCAGTGGACGTCTCCCCGTCATCCTCAGTAGCTCGTCCGTGAAGGGTTCTCGGTAGACGGTTACGGACCCTTTACGGACAATGACGGAGGTACGTGCAGTGCCTCGACGTCTCCGTTAACCGGTTGACGGAGGGGTGAATGCAGTGCACGTCCCTCCGTTGCTCGTTCATACAGGGCCCGTATGTTTCTACAGGGGGAGGGGAGGGTCCTCAACGGGAAGGCAATGGAGGGTTGTGCTTCCTTAGCCTCTCCGTTAACCATCCGCCATGATTCCCTCGATCATCAGTCAAATATGTTACGGAATAATCACGGATCATTGAAGGAAGGGCACGGAAACTTCAAGGATAGTGAAGGGTGGGCTACAGAAAATCAACGGAAGAATCAGCGGTGAGTCACTTAAGGTATGAGGGAGGGGCACGGTCAGTGAAGGGTGGGCTACAGACAGTGATGGGCATATTCATATTCGTAAATACGAATATGAATATATTCACACGGCGTATTTTCTATAAATACGAATACTAATATATTCGTATTTACGCGTGTAAATATGAATATATTCACACAAGTTCCATGTGAATACGAATATATTAATATTTACACAAATTTCGTGTGAATATGGTAGATATATGAAGGTATTAACTCGAATTTCATGAGAATATGGTAGACATACGAGTATTATGGTGTTTAATCGAATTTCGAGTGAATATGATAGGAATATGTTCATATTCATAAAAATTTCTAGTAAATACAATACAATAAATTCAGTAGAAATAGTGTATTCATGTTTTGGAGGAAAACACAAAGAATATGATCACAAAGCTTCCGCTGCTTAAGTACATTCGGAAGGAAAATGAGTAGGTAGCAGCTACGGTGTTTTTAGTCCAAATACAAAAGAGAAACTATTAAACTCCCACGTACATAGGAGCCGAGGGATGAATTCATTAAATTCTTAATGTACGTATTTACTTCAGTAAATACGTGTATTTCTGCATTATATTGAATACACATCATTAAATTCGAGTGAATACCATTTATTCCTACCATATTTCCACGAAATTTGTGTGAATATGAACATATTCCTATCATATCCACTCGAAATTCGATTAAATACCATCATTTATGTCTACCATATTCTCATGAAATTCTAGTTAATACCTTCATATATATATCTAACATATTCACACGAAATTTGTGTGAATGTGGATATATTCGTATTCACATGGAATTTGTGTGAATACGAATACATTCATTCAATATATTCGTATTCGTATTCATAGAAAATACGCCGTGTGAATATATTCATATTCGTATTTACGAATATGAATATGCCCATCTCTGGCTACAGAACATCCAGGGAGAGTCCACGGGTATTCACGTGAAAATCACGGATGGGCTACGGGGAAGGCGACGGAGTGTTACGGGTTTGCCAAGGGTGAGGCTCCGTGCAACCCGTGCAAATATTATGACGATCCGTGCAAAGTGACGGTACAACAACGGGCGTGCGACGGAACGTTGAAGGATTAACGTGAAAATGACCATCCGTTGATTTTGCCCAAATAGTAGGTGCACCACGGAAACCACGCGTGTTTCCGTTGACGGTCCTCCTGCAGTACAGAGGTTACGGATAAATTTACAGAGCGCACCCGTGACCGCATAATAATTACGGATGCACCACTTCTGAGGGTGATTCCCTGAAAAAGTGCACCCGTGAACTATCATTCAGTGCCTATCAACAGGAGCGCGTCCGTTGTTTGTTACGTGAAACACGCCGTTTTGGTTTATTATTCTGTGAATAATACACCTAGGTATGTATTCCCTCAGCAAAAAATGTTTATAACACCCCCTCAAAATTTTTTCTTTTCCGTTTCAAGGTGCGGAGATTCCAAAAACGCTGCAAAGTCCTTGTCACATGGGTTTATTATTCTACTGGACATACCTACAGAAATTTTGGCTGTTCATTTATTGTTTCTTTCACGTGAAATAATTCAAATAGCTATTTCCCAGTTTTATTCTACAAATTGATGGTGATTTCAGACGATTTCGCAGGGTTTTGACTCATAAAAAATCAATTTTCGGAGCTGAACATCTGGTACAATCTCAATTTTCCATTCCTTGGTCAAAATCGACTTCATATTCGGTCTTCTCGTCCCCAAAAACATGGAAAACGATATCTCAGAAGCTCATGTTACCTACATGTTGCTAAAACGCAAAAAGTACCTATTTTTATAAACATTTTCACTCATAACACCCCTGGGTATATTCTGATCGGGCTGAAAAGTTTCGGGACACAACTAGGGCCCAAATGGAGCATGTGTGCGGAAGAACGAACTTTTTAGACCGAAAATGAAGCCGGTACACGTGATACGGCGGACGGCGGACGGCGGACGGACCTTGCATTTTTGGAATCTACGCACCTTGAAACGAAAAGAAAAAATTTTGAGGGGGTGTTATAAAAATTTTATGCTGAGCGAATACATAGCTGTATTATTCACAGAATAATAAACCAAAATGCAACGTCCGTACAGGCTTCATTTTCGGTCTAAAAAAATTCGTTCTTTCGCACACATGCTCCATTTGGGCCCTAGTTGTGTCCCGAAACTTTTCAGCCCGATCGGAATATACCCAGGGGTGTTATGAGTGAAAATGTGTACAAAAATAGGTACTTTTTGCGTTTTAGCAACATGTAGGTAACATGAGCTTCTGAGATATCGTTTTCCATGTTTTTGGGGACGAGAAGACCGATTAGAAGTCGATTTTGACCAATGAGTGGAAAAATGAGTTCTACCAAATGTTCAGCTCCCAAAATTGATTTTTTATTAGTGAAAAACCTGGGAAATCGCGAAATTTCGATTATTACGCATGAAAGAAACAATAAATGACAGCCAACATTTCTGTAGGTATGTCCAATAGAATAATAGACCCATGTGACAAGGACTTTGCAGCGTTTTTTAGTTATTGCGTCGAAAAGTGGAACACCCTTTAGGGGGATATTTGAGGGACCGCTGAATGGACTCCAGGTTTATCTATGGTATATCTATGCCCGCACCTCCGCCTTTTGATGAATGCTATAAGTAAATTACAGTTGCATTTGGAATGGAATCTGTCTATCATTATAATTTCGCACTCATTGTAAAACAATGACTGATAATGGCTAAACAAAACAGCTATTTCCGTCAGGGCGACGTATTAAGTGTGAGTGAGTGTTTCCCATAACTTCTTTAACCGTGGGCCGAGGGATTCGCAGCTAAAATAGGCAAACCCCCCCATTCACCCCATTCCACAACCATCCACCCGTCATACAAACACAGAAACACACACACAGGCACACTCGTTCACGAAGCAAACTAGGTCGATAACATGGGTGTCGGCCTTACGTCATGAAAACGCTCTAAACACCTCCTTTTGTGGATTGATGGGTTTGTTAGGGCCGATTTAATACCTTGGCAAAACATCCCGAACGCCTTGAACTCCGGCGGAGCGCGCGAGGTGAGGTTACTAGTTGTTCTGGTTTCAAGTATTTCCATCTTGAAAGAGTTGAATTCGAAACAGCGATGAACAGTTGAGATTGGAAGCAAACATTCGGCAGATTAAACGAATGTGGTCAAGAAACGCGAAATAAACTGACTAATGTGGAATACAGTGATAAGACCCGCTTATTAATTTATCACGCGTACGGGGAATTACACAAGGTACTTTATACACAAACTAACAGCTTGTTATGAATATTTAGTGGACTGAACCGAAATTAAGTTGTTTATTCGTAAAAGCCTTCCCGCGTTACAAGGTATTACTACGACCTAAAATCGCTAGCGATGAAATCGTGGATATCCATTCCAAAATGAAAAACGCTGCAAAGTCCTTGTCACATGGGTTTATTATTCTATTGGACATACCCACAGAAATTTTGGCTGTTTATTTATTGTTTCTTTCATATAAAATAATTGAAATAGCCATCTCTGGTGGTTTCCACCAATTTTGGCCCCCAAAACGCGAATTAGGTAGGTACGCTCCTTTTAGCGAATTTTCAAAGAAAATGAAGCTATTGCAATGGCTTCGAAATTTAAATAATATAAATTTTTGGAAATTTTCTTCATAGAAATCCGTTTCAGACCATTCTAAAACGATTCCTGAAATTTAACACTTTTTTATATGTATATATATATATATGTGTCACTCCAGACGATAACACTCGATAGAATTGAGATAAACAGCTCAAATTTGCACAAAAAATCTATCTTGGCAATCGAAAGGCTAAGTTCGAAGATGGGCGAAATTGGCCTACTCTAAGGAGGGTTTTGGCGCATTTAAAGTGCGCAAAAATTACCCAAAAATCCCCAAAATGTTATTTTCCAACAAGTGACCCCTCATTTTAAAGGTTTTTGCACGCTGAACACGATGGTGGAATCGGATTGTAGATATCTTGATCCGTTCTCAAATTAGAGCATTTAAAGTGCGCAAAAATTACCCAAAAATCCCCAAAATGTTATTTTCTAACAAGTCACCCCTCATTTTAAAGGTTTTTGCACGCTGAACACGATGGTGAAATCGGATTTTAGATATCTAAATCCGTTCTTAAATTAGAGCATTTAAAGTGCGCAAAAATTACCCAAAACTAGGATAATCTTTAAACTCTTACCCCCCCCCCCACCCCCTTAGAGTGGTCAGATTGAAAAATGTGAGAAGTATTAATTGAAGACGAGAGTTCGAAGCAAAAAAGGGGGAGGCAAACGATTAGTACAACTCCTTGAATTTCCCATTTGACATATAATTGTTATGATACCTTCATAGATAGACAAGTACCGGCCCACGTATTACTAGAAGGAAGACGAAAGAAAAAATCTATTTCAAATTATTCAATTTAGGTACTAACAGTAGGAGGAAGAAGGTTAGGTAGGTATCTTATCAATTTATTATCAGTATCATACGAATATTTGATATTCAAAGGTAGGTAGGTACTTAACATGATAAAAATAATATCAATGAAGAAGGAAGGATCTACCTACCTAGTAGAGCAAATCTTGAACTGGTTTTAGATACCAGGCCTGAAATCGTAGTCAAGAGGAAAGGCCATTCAGAAGGAACAAGGAATCTACTCATAACAAACGGTAGAATCAGGATGGACAAAACGTACAAATTAAAATAAATACGAAGAGAATATACATAGAAAACCAAATTTTAGACCGAAGTTTTCCTTTATTCAAAACCATAGCCATTAATTCGAATATTTCTTTGAAAATTCGCTCATTAAGTCATGCTGCATGACTGGTTTTTTTTTTTTTTTTTCAAATTATCTTTGATCCCATTGATAGTACCATTTAATCGTCTTGATCCATCTGTTGACACTTTTTCTAGTGTTATTATACAAATTGATGGTGATTTCAGACGATTTCCCAGGTTTTTGACTCATAAAAAATCAATTTCGGGAGCTGAACATGTGGTAGAACCTCAATTTTCCACTCTTTGGTCAAAATCGACTTCATATTCGGTCTTCTCGTCCCCAAAAACATGAAAAACGATACCTCAAAAGTTCATTTTACTAACATGTTACTAAAACACAAAAAGTACCTATTCTTATACACATTTTCACTCATAACACCCCTGGGTATATTCCGATCGGGCTGAAAAGTTTCGGGACACAACTAGGGCCCAAATGGAGCATGTGTGCGAAAGAGCGAATTTTTTAGACCGAAAATGAAGCCTGTACACGTGATACGGCGGACGGCGTACGGCGGACGGACATTGCATTTTTGGGATCTTCGCACCTTGAATCGGAAAAGAAAAAATTTTTAGGGGGTGTTATAAAAATTTTTTGCTGAGAGAATACATAGGTGTATTATTCACGGAATAATAAACCAAAACGCTGCAAAGTCCTTGTCACATGGGTTTATTATTATATTGGAGTTCTAAAAAATGTTTGGCTGTTAAATGAATTGTTTCTTTCATGTGGAATGATTGAAATAGCTATTTCTGATGATTTCCACCAATTTTGGCCCCCAAAACATGAAATAGGTACGCTTTTTTTCTTTTTTTCAAATCATCTTTGATCATTGGTAGTGCCATTTAATGGTCTTGATTCACCTATTTACACTTTTTCTAGTGTTTTCTATTTTTTCTAGTGTTATTATACACAATGATGGTCATTTCAGACAATGTTCCAGGTTTTTGACTCATAAAAAACGCTGCAAAGTCCTTGTCACATGGGTTTATTATTCTATTGGACATACCTACATAAATGTTTGGCTGTTCATTTATTGTTTCTTTCACGTGAAATAATTCGAATAGCTATTTCTCGTGGTTTCCACCAATTTTGGCCCCCAAAACACAAATCAGGTACGCTCCTTTTTTTCCCCAAATTACCTCTGATCATTGGGAGTGCCATTTAATGGTCTTGATCCACGTGTTGACACTTTTTCTATAGTGTTATTAAACAAATTGATGGTGATTTCAGACGATTTTCCAGGTTTTTGTCCAATAAAAAATCAATTTTGGCAGCTGAACCTTTGGTAGAATCTCAATTTTCCACTCTTTGGTCAAAATCGACTTCATATTCGGTCTTCTTGTCCCCAAAAACATCGAAAAAGATACCTCAAAAGCTCATTTTACTAACATGTTACTAGAACACAAAAACGCTGCAAAGTCCTTGTCACATGGGTTTATTATTCTATTGGACATACCTACAGAAACGTTGGCTGTTTATTTATTGTTTCTTTCATATAAAATAATTTAAATAGCTATTTCTGGTGGTTTCCACCAATTTTGGCCCCCAAAACACGAATTAGGTACGCTCCTTTTTTTTTTTTTTCAAATTATCCATGATCATTGGTAGTGCCATTTAATCGTCTTGATCCACCTCTTGATACTTTTTCTAGTGTTATTCTACAAATTGATGGTGATTTCAGACGATTTTCCAGGTTTTTGACTTATAAAAAATCAATTTTGGGAGCTGAACATCTGGTACAACCTCAATTTTCCACTCTTTGGTCAAAATCGACTTCATATTCGGTCTTCTCGTCCCCAAAAACATGAAAAACGATACCTCAAAAGCTCATTTTACCAACATGTTGCTAAAACGCAAAAAGTACCTATTTTTACACACATTTTCACTCATAACACCCCTGGGTATATTCCGATCGGGCTGAAAAGTTTCGGGACACAAATAGGGCCCAAATGGAGCATGTGTGCGAAAGAGCGAATTTTTTAGACCAAAAATGAAGCCTGTACACGTGATACGGCGGACGGCGTACGGCGGACGGCGTACGGCGGACGGACATTGCATTTTTTGAATCTACGCACCTTGAAACGGAAAAGAAAAAATTTTGAGGGGGTGTTATAAAAATTTTTTGCTGAGCGAATACATAGGTGTATTATTCACAGAATAATAAACCAAAAGTACCGATTTTTATACACATTTTCACTCATAACACCCCTGGGTATATTCCGATCGGACTGAAAAGTTTCGGGACACAACTAGGGCCCAAATGGAGCATGTGTGCGAAAAGACAGAAAATGAAGCCTGTACACGTGATACGGCGGACGGCGTACGGCGGACGGCGGACGGACATTTCATTTTTGGAATCTACGCACCTTGAAACGGAAAAGAAAAAATTTTGAGGGGGTGTTATAAAAATTTTTTGCTGAACGAATACATAGGTGTATTATTCACACAATAATAAACCAAAATAATATAAACCGCTTTTGTGGCCCGTGCACGACACAGCCCGTGTTACACAATTCTATACAGCTCATTTCTGTCTCATCTGCAGGCTTTCTCTTTCAGAGTGTATCCTTTTAAATGTTACGCTATTATTTACTAAAGAAGAACACACATTCATTTAGGCCCACCCAAGAAAACCGGAAACCTACCAACCTACCTACAGCGACAAGACAATGTTTACACGACAGAACAGCCCCCCCCCCCCCTCTCACGCGTACCAGGTAACTCGGTCCCCTGGGGGTATCCGGTGTTCATTTTTCGTACACCCATTCTCAAGGGGCCCCTGAGGACGTGCACCAAATTTCAACCCTAGGGACCATCAGGAGCTGGAGTTCTAGAAGTTTGATAGGCCAAAGATGATGCTGGGTTTGCTTCACAGACAACGGATCGAGCTTAAATTGTGCACAAACATTCGTTATGCTCCTAGAAGGTGCGTTCCCCCCCCTCCTCCCCCCCCCCGTTTGAAATATTTAGGTGTAAGTAGTATACCTTTACTTTACCATTGCACAAAAAATTTGACCCCCCCCCCCCCCAACAACCCTGTTGTAAACATTTACCCGCCAAAAAACCTCCTAAGCCGACAAAAGGATTGATATCCATCCTTCTCCGAAAGCGAAAAGCCGCCGCCAAACAGAGTTGAAAGAAACTTCAAGGTTTGGTGGGAACAAACAGGTTTCTACACAACATCCAACAGTCAGAGGAGGGGAGGGGGAGGAACGGGTTTCTAAATGCACATTCAAGAGCGATACTACTTTCCCCACTACTTTCCTTAGGAAGAAAGTGAGTAAAGAATTTCAAACCATAACTCCTCATGTTTTTTTACGCATATCTCAAATCCAAAATCTAAATTTCATGAAAACGGTGAAGAGTCAAAATTTTGACACCATTTTTTTTTTTTTTCAAATGAAACCTTGCAAGCTACCACGGACGAAGAATTCAACAGCAAAATAGTTTTCATTAGAGTGGTACGCACTTCATATACGATGAATAGGAACCGAGAATGATGCATGGATGCTAGTGGTTACAACTTCTCCCTCTCGACAGCGCTAGTGTATAATTGCAATGCCATTTAGATCCAATATACCGCCTCAATTCTACACTTCACTAACCTTCACTTAGTCAGGTTTCGATATGGTACCCAACGTAAGCAATACCTACAATGTATTTTATTAGACGTATTTCGAAATTAAATTGGAAATACCATTCATCATCGAAATACTTATATATCATTTTCAAATTTTATCAAATAGAGGTAATATAGGAACATAACAAGTATAAAAATCTTCTACATTATTATTTTAACACAATATTCATCACTTACTATTATTTTAACACAATATTCATCACTTACCAGTATTTTAACACAATATTCATCACTTACTATTATTTTAACACAAATTCATCACTTACTATTATTTTAACACAATATTCATCACATATCTCAGTCTTTCGAACGTGACAATAGGCTGGGGGGGGGGGGGGGCCTATTCACTAAAACAGATAGTGAAAAGAGATTATCTATTTTGAAAATCTCCCGGGAGAGATAGTCTCCCTCAGGAGACAGTCTCTTCCTATTTTAATGAATAGCTCCCGTGGCCTACCTCAACCCCTACGTTTTTACTCATGAATCGATAATAAATATATATTTATAATGAACAATCGACTTACCTTTAAGAGATGAAAAAACAGACTTCAAAATGACCAATGTGGTAGTGGATGAACGAATGACGATAACAATGTCACTATCCACCAAGCGAGAAAGAGATTCTCTCTTTCGATAAAGCACACCTAATTAGGTGTCTCTCTGGGAGAGATCGAAAATACCAATATGGCCGGCAACTCTGTCTATTAGAAGTTACTGAATAACCATGGATACTATACAAATATCTTTTGTCAAAGAGAGAGTCGGACCGAAAAGAGATGTCTACAGTTATTGTGTGTTACTGACGATGGTTTGATCACCGAAACCGGTATAACAGTGTTTTTTGCGTTTTTCGTGTATTAGTGGAAAGAGACTATTATTTCAATAACTCCGTTTTTCTATGTCTCTTTGGCTTAGTGAGTAGGACCCCTGCAGCTTACTAGGAATGTAATCAAGTTCAATGTTTCCATCATTAATCATATCTCTTACAAAATGAAACGTAATGTCAATATGTTTTGACCGCTTCCCCTCATAAGCACTCGCTATTTTGAAAGCAGACTGGTTACCTTCAAGTATTTTTATAGGATAAAAATCCTTATCAACCAGTTCTGTTAACAGTTGCGATATAAACAGACAGCCCCAAACACAACTAGTCAAGTTAACATATTCTGCTTCACAGCTGTTAGCTTGTAGATGGCGTTACAATATGTTGCTTTTTCAACTGCCAACTGACTGTATTATTGTTTTGATTAGGAATCCTTAAAATATACTTTTACGTTCTCCTAGATGGGTCAATTTTGACTTTATTAGGGTTAAAAATCGGTGAAAAATCGCTAAAATCATGAAAAAATATATAATTTTACGAAAAGTGGTATGGTTTCTCGCTATATCATCTTTTTACATAACAACACGAATATTTCTTTGAAAATTCGCTCTTATAGCCATGCTGCATGACTGGAACATTTATTGAAGATTTGGATTCTATATTAATAACGCTAATTACTGATATTTTCCAAAAAAAGTACCAGTTTAAAATAACAGAATTACAAAATAACCTTCGAATAGCATGGAGAAATGCGAGAAACGAATTCCGTTGGGTTATTTGGTTTCATATGGTTACCTCGTTAACAGATGAAAACTTGAAACACAACAATATTACAAATAACGGACAACTGTTACGAAGAGCGTTTCGAATTCCCGCTGAGGCTTACCTATTCGTACCTAGCTGTTACTGTAGACTTGAAGTAGCGACTAAGTTATTCATTTTGCTTCTGAGTCTGCGAAGCAGCGGAAGCCTTGTGTTCACTTTCGTGAGCCAAAAAATTTTTGTCTTCAGAAATCAAAATTTCCACTTGCATTTTGCGTTTCAAAGCCTACTGAATAAATTTGGTTCCGTGTCTGTCGGTCTGTGGGTCTGTGAGTCTGTCTGTCCGCATTTCCTTGTTACAGCCATAACTTCCACGATTTTGTATTGATTCAGTTCAAATTTTGAGGGATGGTGCGGATAAGGCCCCTTGAGGTCCCATACAAATTTCAACATGATTGATCCAGCGGTACGCCCTGCGCATGCGCTAACGTTAAATTCAACAAACACGCATAACTTTCATAATTTTGATTCAATTTCGCTCAAATTTTCAAGGGTTGTTTGGACAAGGCCTAGTGAGTTCCAGTATGAATTTCAGCATGATCGGACCCTCGGTGCGCTCTGCGCATGCGCTGGCGTGAAATATATTCAATTTCCTTGTTACAGCCGTAGTAACCAAAGATTTTACCCAATTTCAATGTAATTCTCAGGGATCAAGCGGGTAGGGCCCATTGACGTCCCATATAAATTTCAACATGATAGAGCCAGCGGTTCGCCCTGCGCATGCGCTAACGAGAAATTCTTCAAACACGCATAACATTCGCAATTATGTATAATGGACGTAATGTATTATGGACGTCATGTTATGTAATATGTATATTTCATGTAATGTTATACAATTTTATGTTATGTAATGTAATGTTATGTAATGTTATGTTATGTAATATGTATATTTTACGTTATGTAATGTAATGTTATGTAATATGTATATTTTACGTTATGTAATGTAATGTTATGTAATATGTATATTTTACGTTATGTAATGTAATGTAATGTAATGTAATGTAATGTAATGTAATGTAGGTAATATAATGTAGTGTAATGTAATGTAATGTAGGTAATGTAATGTAATGTAATGTTATGTTATTTTGCTTCCGAGTCTGTTCTATTTTATAATGGGTCACTCTGATTGTGACGAGGAAGCTCCTGTGCCATCACCTTGGCAGTGTATTTATTTTTTCAGTAACCCATTCAGGCTGCATAACTTTCCGGCGGTATTCTACCTAACCCTAGTAAGATAAGTTTAGTGTGCGTCTACTGACAAATGATATAATATCTGTAATCTCTTGAGGATAGGAGAATACGTGTTGACATGGTTTAATATGAAACCATCGCATTACCAATAATCACTCTCAAATATTTTTTCCACGTGCCATAATTAATAATACCTATCCGTTTCTTTACATATTACAAAAATTACGATTTTCGCGACTTCCACCAAACTGTAGAACGGAAAAGAAACATGAAATTTCATTATTCTAATGAATATAAAACATCATCATGTGAGAGCATTTGTAAAGGGATATACAATCGGTGTTCGATTCAACGAATTCCGAATTCATGTTTCGTCTGGGCATGCGCAAACATATTCGGCTTGAAACTCCAGCATTTTTGCGAAATAATTATGTTCGATTAGCACTGGACATTTGAGAGTTGATCCCCATGTGGCTCTGTGCAATGATCACCTAAAGTAACAGTAACTTGTACATTTGTGCATTGCGAGAATATTTTCACAGGTTACTTCATATTCCTTACAACAGTACTTCTGTAATACGTTTGGAATGTAAAGTCTATTGATTTCACACAGCACAATATACCTAAACTATAGACATAAACGAAGTTAACTACAAACCTCTTCCGGAATATCTTCGTCCGCAAACCTGAGGTGGGAGTAGAGGTCCATGCCCGCACAGCTGCCCACGCCTACTTAGAACGGACTGACTCTGCTCAGCTCATTGACAATCCGCTATTTGAGTAAACATCTTCATTAGGTAACCGGATCACATGCAACCTCTCTCTTCGTTATTGTCGACAGGACCCGAGCTGTTAAAGCTAATACCTGGTTTTAGTTCCGAAAATAGCCACCACGTTTTGCTTCAGTATCAAAACTTCTTTCAATATCCAAAGAATTTTCAGCACTGTACAATGTACCTACCTAGAAATCCACAACCTCAAACAACTTCTGATTAAGAATCGATGACGACATTTATCTCAACAATACAATTTAAAAAAGTTTATTGAATACCTACTAATCATAAGCAGCAAGCCATTATACTTATTCATCTTTTGATTTTATCTTATTTATGGGGATGGAATCGGTGTTGAATTAATTGAGATAATTATTAGGCATATCACATTTTTATTGAGATTTGAATTACTACCAATATTACAGACGCTCATCTTCGTAGAATGAATGTCTTCCACCAACGTATTAGGTCAGGGATGAAATTTCACATTGACTAGAACAGGAATATGAAAATAAATAGAAACAGGATTCGTTTTCGGGGGTTCTTAATATTCAAGTTCCTACAAGATTTTTAGGTACCTACTTAATTCAAATGCGTGAAAGTTGTATATTTGCCGTTATCATTAAATAGGAATTATACATTTATGTCACCATCCTTTGAAATATGAATATACTATTAAAAAAAGTCTAACAATTCGAGTAGGCAGTATAGCTTCCTCACTTGAATAACATGAACGCATAGAATAGTTGGGTAGGTTCATTTTGATACGGGACCATCTGCGATCCAACCCACTTTTACCTTAAAAATTTCAGTTCACTACGACGGTTTTTCGCGTAGTAAGGTACGTTACAGGGAAATGGTCAACATTTCATGTTCGTGCATGCGCTGACAAAAGCAAACCATACGATTCCAATGAAATTTATTTGGAACAATCAAAGTATTATTCCTGATCGACCCTCCGAGTTTCAACTTATTTCAACGATATTTAGGGTAGTTATGGGCTTTTCAAGTATTTTACGTTTGCGCATGCGCAGACGAAAGTTACAGTACTTTTAAAATGATTTTGGTAAGGGACCGTCTGTGACCCAACCCGCACCTACCCTCCAAGTTTCAGCCCATTTCGACCATTATTTCGGGTAGTTATGGGCGTTACAAGGAATTACCACAAACAGACAGATACGGAACCAAAAATGTTCCTCGATGTCTGCAACGCAAAATGTTAGTGGAAATTTTCATTTTTCATTTTGGAGGTCATACATTTTTTTTTTCTCAATCATTTAACATGTTTTATTTGGATAATAATTATCAACATTAACGATGGTATCGTAATAAGAATAGTACTTCACCACTAGTCATTTCATCACCCTTTGAGGATCGTGCTGTTGAATCCATCCAGCAGCATTGGCAACCGTGGTCCGAGATCCGACCCCGGACAATGGGGAGGGCGGCAGGTCTTCAGTTGACTTGCCGCCCAGTTGATGGAGGGAGGAGGTATGGGCCTCTTCTGGCTGTGCCGTCAGGTGGCTTCTCTCCTCCCCATTGTAGGTTCGAGTTCAGCTCCGGGCCCCACGGCGCCCCCATGGTCGGCCGGCCACACGCTGAGCAGCGGTTCTCCTGAATGCAGACCATATAAACGCTCCTCCTGTTAGGACTCGCGTGGTCATCCATTCAAGTATGAACTCTGGGTAGCCCACCCTTTTGAGATCTGCTGCTGACCCACCATGCCACACACCGCGCCAGGTGATGGTTGCGCCAATCACCTTTATCTAGCCAGGCTGGATGTCTGCCAATCCTGCTGCTGCTTGTAGCAGCTCATCCACCTGGTACTTACGGATCCTTGCAGTATTGAAGTCAGCGAGGGATCGGGAGCCAGAGACCACAGAGACGTCAATGATGAAGGCCCCTCTCGGTGTCACCACCAAGAGATCTGGCCGATAACTCCGCTCCACCAGGTTGATGTGGGGCTCAAGCCACACCAGCCATCCTTTGCGTCGTGCATAAACATGCAACAAGTCCAGGGCAGCATTATGAAGGTCCACCTAGGTCGCACCATGAAGGGGCAGACCTGGAGGACATGAGCAGCCATTTCATTTATGTTGTGACAAGCCATTCGACAGTGATGGGTAGTTCCGGTACACTGGCCCCTTGAGCACCTCATCCTGGTGGGCAGAGAACCAGAGTGAACCTTCACCAGACCTAGGGATTTCCAGCCGTGCATTCTTGGTGATGGGTTCCTGATCCATGCAGTGCTGGCTCTGGTGTCCCGTGATCTCACCAATTCTGCTCCATCAGTGGTGCTATGCAGCCGCTGTGCTCTGGCAATCCGACGGTCGAGTCGTGTTGACCATTGCTGTTGCTCACCAGTGTCCTCAAAGAGCTGCGTGCGGACATTGCCTAGCCTGTTAGATCTTATTGCAGGTATCTGGGTGCGCAGCTCCATCTCGCCCATGCCCCCATCACCTACCGGTCCGTGGATATACGCATTAGCAGAGTCGAATGGTAGTCTCAGCCATTTTCTGATGTGGCCTCTGATTGCCACATCCATTTGCTTCAGAGTAACAAGCATTGTATTCCCCAGTACCAGTTGATGCGTCATTGATGGAATTCCTTGATCCCGCAAGATCACCAGCTTTTGTAGAGGCTTCAGGAGGGCTCTGTCAATTCTCTCAAGTATGGACGCTACTTTGCTGGCTGTATTGCGACACATGCCCTGGGCTCCAAATGGGACCCCCAGATATGTCCATCGAACATTATGTGGAGAAGCTCTTAAGTATTCATCATCAACGTCAATGGCTAAACCTTCCATTGGCACCACTAGTCGGCCACCTCTTGGCACCAGGGGAAGGTACAGCAACTTTCTGAGATTGAGGTTTAGTCCCACCTGTTCCAAGGCACCATTGAGTGCTGTTACCTGGGCCTGTATTCCTGCCCTCGATGTAGCAATCAATACAACATCATCAGCAAACGCAAGCAAGGACCACCGCCGACCTGCGTGTAAGTATCCCACTCTGGAGGATAGGACTAATAGGACATGATCCATGACCACATTGAATAGGGTGGATGACAGGGGGTCGCCCTGCCTAATTCCCCTCGCGTTCCTCAGCCACGGACCTGCCCCAATTCTTGTTGATCCATTTTGGTAGGTTGCTTCAATGTATTCCACCAATTGCTTGGGCCATTGCCTGGCTTTTATTATGTTTATGATGGCAAAATGAGAGACTCTATCAAAAGCCTTCTCAACATCAAGAACTGCCAGATGTAGCTCCCTTCTCTTGTGGTTGGCTTCAACTAATATTGTATTACATGCTACCACATTCATTGCCAGCCCGTCAACGCCCCTGCGGAGTCCTCTTTGTTGCTCTACATGAGTAACGGAGGACTCCAATCGTTTTCCTAGGATCTTGTGGAATTGGCGTACAACTACTGATGGGACTGTAATTGGGCGGTAGTCTGCTTCTGTTTGCGGCCTATTACTCTTAGGTATCATTGTGGTTCTGGCCGGCAAGAGCATGGAAGGCCTGACCCCCCGGCGCATGATGATGTTGAAGAATAACACCCTCAGCCCACAAGGCACAGCCCTCAGCAGCCCATCAGGGCCACATGCTGTCTTGGTCGGTTCAGAGTTACGGATGTCATCCCCTGTTACTAGTGCCCATACTTGGTGCATGGACTGGTCCTGCGGGTGTCGCACCACCTCAGCAGTCCATTCCTGGGACGGTAGTGACCATTGATCAGCTCAATAGTTCCGCAATTCTTGGTCTGTATGCCTGGCTTGTACTCTTCCATTGCCCAGGATATCTTCTGCTATGGCAGTTCTATCCCCATCCCACAGCCTCCTGAACCTAGCAAATCTATCTCTTCTCGTTTCTGGTGGTGTATCGTTACTCTGAACGTGGTCCCTGGGCGGACGAGGTGCAGGACCACTGATGTGTGATAGCCAGAGGAGTAGATCATCCTGGGGGTTCTGGTCTTGCATGACCATTCTCGCAGCGTTTATCAGTGGCTGCCGCCCGTCGAGCCAAGCCAATACCCATAAGTATTGCATTGTCAAACGAGTGCTGGGAAACCTCCTGTCGGGGGTTTGACTGTGCTGGAGTTTCATCATTGGTCTGAACATGTCACTAATTAGGTCCCTCCATAAAAACTCAATAACGAAGAGAACTAATTGTGAGTTTATCACATCCCAGGAAAAATACTACCCGGGGAAAATTAACAGGAAAAACACTTCAGTTAATAATTGAAAAAAATATAATAACGTACCTAAACCTTGTTCCCTATGAAGAACGGTGAAAAAATAATTGAATAAAATAATGTTCGGATACGGCTCACCAAGATTTCCTTCGACGAAAACCAATCGTTTTGTGCGCGAAACAATCAAACTTATTCCGGCAACGTGACAACGCAGACTACTCGGGCAGCTCAGAGGAAAAAGAAGGATGATTATAAGGGAGGATTAACCGATGCGCCCAGCTCGTCAACATCATCCTTGCGAATCGTGACATCATCCCTCCCGTTTCGCAAAAATTGGGGGGTGACAAACATCTTGACGGATAGAAGCCGAAGCCGAAGGTGACGTCAATTGCGGTGTAGTTCTCGTTCATTGAGAACTGGTATGTCACGGTTGTAGGGCATGAGGGCCAGCAGAATAACATTAATCTGTAGGAAGGTCGATGTAGCATCTCGTCAGTGATAGTGAGCCGTTTGAAATAATCCGAAAACTAAAATTTGCGTGACAATGTTGGCCTATGTCGGTGGCTTACAATAGTGGCGTGTAAGCCTGCGCCTTCCGACCGAAAAATGTGTACAATCTGAAAAACTAATAATATCTTTATACCCTTTGCACTTTTTGAATCATTGTTCGACCCCTTGTTGATTGACTGCACTTGCGCTTCCTACGATAAATTCAAAAGTAAAGTATCTTTTGTTGCACCATGAGTACCTAAGTAATGTATATTATACTACTTCTTGGTTTAAAATAAATTGATACCGAAATGAAGAAAAAAAATGAATGAATGTCCAATATACGCGTATTGTTAGAAAATGCACCGTTACTTATGTTGGTCGACGAGGTGTTCTAAATAATTTCAATTGAGATACATGAGCTGTACGTTCTGTTTTGGGGTCTTCGCAATGTCGAAGAAGATACGAAACGTTTGATAGGCCCTTGATTATTGTAAAAGGACCCCAGTACTTCGCCGATAACTTCTGAGTTACTCCTTTTTGCTTATCGCTTATCACGTAGGTCTTCAAAAGTACTTTGTCGCCCACAAAATAGTGGGCATCAACATGTTTCTTGTTGTAGAACTTTGCATGGCGCTTATGTGCTTCCGCAATGTTATCTAACGCTGTTTTCCATGTCGTCGGTAAATCCAGCTGTTGCTGAGGAATGTTCCAAATGAGGTGGAGTGGAGTATTCAGCGTTCTCCCCAAAAATAGCTCTACCGGACTAAATCTCGTAGTTTCATTGAAGCTTGAATTTAAAGACAATTGCGTCAAGTGCAAATCCGACGCCCATTTTGAGTGATCTTCGTGATACTTCGCCCGCAAGGCCGATTTCAAGTTTTGAATTTGTCGTTCAGCCAGATTCGGATTTGGGTAATACGGAATTAGTTGCGTTTGACGAGCTCCGCATGAATGTAAAAAATTCCTGAATCGGCTGGAAACAAAGGATGTCGCATTATCTGTAACTACTCTTTCCCAATAGCCGTAATGTTTGAAAACATGGTTATTCAAAGCGTTAATGAGGGTGTTGGAAGTGACGGCGATCAAAGGTATCAAGATAGTGTATCGGGAGAAACCGTCAACAGCTATCAGGACGTGTTTATAGCCCGATGACTGCGGTAACGGTTCTGCTGTATCAAGGTACAGGGTTTGACCCACTCTCGAATCGGTGGTTGACGACAATTTTCCTTTTGGCTTCGTCTTGTCGGGTTTGGTTGTCAAACAAACCTTGCATGATTTCACAGCATCTTTGATTGTGCGAAACATTTTCGGCCAATAGAAAAATTTCCGAATAATATTGAAAGTTAGAGTGGTTCCACAATGCGATCCGAAGTGAGAATCATGGAAATAGTTTATGATTGTGCCGATTAAAGATTGAGGCCCAACAACCCGAAATTGCCCATTTTTTACTTCGTAGTGGAGCCGTTGGTTACGGATATGGTATCGACCAGCGTCCGACCCATCTTTGATTGCTTGAAAAATATGTTGCAACTCAGGGTCATTCCTTTGCGCGCTGTCTAAATCGACGTAAATCTCCGGAAAATCTCGCATTGTGCAGAGTTTGTTATCATTTACGAACGGTGCTGGTGCTGCGATCGGCAGCTCGCTGGGTGGATCACCGATCGGATTACGACTTAAGTAGTCCGAGAACACATTGTCAGTGCCCTTGATGGGGTGCACTGTGTATCGGAAAGGCATGAATTGTACCACCCAGCGTGCCATGCGCCCTCTATTTTTCGCTAGCTTTGTTATAGCCGTAAGAGCTTTATGGTCGGTATGGAGATCAAATTCAGCGTGCTCCAAAAAAATTCGAAATTTGCTGAATGCGAACGTGATTGCGAGAGCTTCTAACTCATACGCCGAATAATTCTGTTCGCATCTCGTTAACTTCCGACTCCCAAAAGCGATTGGCTTCAAAACTTCTTCATGGTATTGTGCGATTGTGGCGGCGACTCCCTTTTTCGAACCATCAGTGAAAACGTGAAAACGTTTAGAGAAATCTGGGGTCGATAAGACCGGTGGAGTGGTAATTAGGTTTCGTAATGTTTGCCATGCTTTTTCCGCTGCTGCGTCCCATGTCATGGCACTGTCTTTTTTCCGAAGATCATTTAGTGGTTTGGCAATAATATGCACATTCGGTAAAAATTTTCCAAAAAAATTTATGCTGCCTATGAAGGAGGCAACTTCTTTAGGGGTTCGAGGTCGCGGGATTTGAAGCAATGCATTAATTCGATCGGGGTTAATAGATATTTGTTTCTGCGTAATTTGATGTCCCAAGAAGTTGATTTTTGTTTTGGCGAGTTGAACTTTGGTGGGGTTCACGGTTAAACCTGCGTTGCCGAGTCGACGGAAAACTTCATGCAAATGGTCGATGTGGTCTTCGTACGTTGCACTGTGAACGAAAACATCGTCAAAGTAGTAAATGCAGAATTTGTATCGCAAGTCACGAAGAATTTTATCCATTAATTTGGACAAAATTTGACCGCCAACATTCACGCCGAAAGGTAATTTTTTAAATGCGAAAGTTCCAAATTCATTTTGGAATGCTGATAATTTTTTGGATTCGTAGGTACGTCAGCGGTATCTGATGATAGGCCTGGTTTAAATCGATCAAACTAAAGTAAGCCGAATTTTTCAAATTTAGAAATGCACTTTCGAGAGGCTGAATGGGGTACTGTAAATATTCAATATTTTTATTGAGATCTCGATAGTCGACGACCATTCTCCATGAATTGGCTCTATCCGCATTTTTCTTCGGAACTAGAAAACATGGGGAAGCTGAATGAGTGTCAATACGCTCTATGACGTCGTCTTCAATGAGTTTTTCTAGTATCTCTTGCATTGCCTGTTGTCGAATGGGACCTTGCGTATATACAACTTTCGAATTTTTTAGGGCAACCCCAGGCTTCAGTTTCAACTCAAATTTCAGTACGTTTGTAGTACCTAATTTTTCAGTTAGGACTGTCGGATATGTGCACTTGAAATACTGGATTAAACTTTTGCCATCCAATTGGGAAAACTCACATAATGAGTTCGGTATTGTTGCTGCGTCATATAATTTGAAACTTCGATTTGTTTGAAATTTGAAAGAAAATGTGTTGGTTGACGCGTCCACCAATAATGTCGTGGCTTTAATGAAATCTGAGCCAAGTACCATGTCCTGGGGGAGCTGTGGTACTATATAAAAGGTGTGATTCCAGGTAAAATCACCAATTTTGACTGGCAACCGTACTTTCCGATTGATGTGTATTTGTGATGAGTCCCCTAGGGTTGCGTACATGTTTGCTGTGGTTAATTTTATCATATGATGTCTGTGTTCGATCGATTTAGTAATTTATCGCTGATGCAGGAGAAAGTTGCTCCCGTATCTATCATCGTCGTGGTCTGCACGCACTTGTTTACTAATACCTTTGTCAAATTACTTGTCGCCCCGTTATTAATTTTATTGAATACTCCCGAATTGTTATGTTTTCTTCCCCGAACCCCGATAATTAGTTTTTTGGATTGTTTTTGATTTTCTGTGGTGATTGGTTGTTACGATTCGACTTGTTGTTTCCTGATGACCGAGTTGACCCGTCGCGATCATATCCATGCAGTCTCGATGATGTTCTCGACGATATAGATGGGCTGTTGAGAGATCCTGACGATGAGCTGCTTCCGCGGCGCGATCGATCCATGATTTGAAGTGTAGGGGGTGTTTGTCGATGCGTTGTCGGTGGTGCATAGGGGGATACGATCGGATAGTAGTACTGCGGTGGGTATGCCGGGTGCTGTATGAAAGGTTGAAAGCTTTGCTGCTGGTGAAATTTCTTGTTAAAATTTGGATTATGTTGATGGAAGCTGGATTTCTGTCCATGAGGTTCATTGTTGTTACCGTTATTTCTATAACTCTTCGTTGAATTATTTGTATTTTTGCTTCCACCCGGAGATATTTTGTTATTATAATTACTGTTCGCAGATTTTTCCGAGTTCCAGGCCCCGGAATTGTCCCCAAGTTTTTGAATAGTCGAATTTGAATTTTGACGGTCTTCGTTCTGTTTAAACGATGATTGTTTTCGCGGAGTAGGCCATGATTTTTGCATGGTTTCGGTGAGCTCTAATTTTTCGTCGTCTGCCACGAGTGCGTGCAATTCAGCAAATATCTTAGGTTTTGAACTAAAATTGAATTTCGCACGGGTAGGATTATTAGCGCCCTGCAGGATGCACTTCACCAAATCGGATTCGTTGTATTGTTTTAAAATGTCATTGAACTTTATGACTTGATCGACGTATGTTCTAAAATTTTCCGAATCGTATTGGGGTCTGAGGATGCGCTCTTGAACAAGTTTAAGTTTGGTGTGCGGTGTTGTCAGCTCGTCTAGTAATTCACTTGCTACGTCTTGAAACGAAATAGCCTCCGCAGAAGTTGCAAGACGTAAAAGTACTGAATTTTGCTGATATGTCGCTAGACGTTGGAACATGGGTTTGAAAAGAGATTCATTCATGGCATTCAGGAGGTGGAGCTTATCCAAAAATTTAATGAGGGTTCAAGGATTGTCTGTGCACAATTTTGGTACCTTTGTGATTTCATTCTCGATGTACTGCGGAATTTTATCGCGACTGGCACCCGCTTGCGTTAACGGATCCGATTGATCAAGTCTCTTGCGCGCGTTAGTTTCCAAAAGTATGATTCGGGCTTTTAGTTCGGAATTCTCTTGCTGCAGTCTTTCGATTGTTTCCTTTATAACCATAACTTCGGCTGATAATTGATCATAGCGATCGGGTTCACCACCGCTAGCTACCCCGACGCAGAAATCACATTTCCAAGCCGACCGTTTATCCATGTTTTTTTTTTGTCCATTTTTCTAATGTTCCTAATCGAGTACAGGCGGCATGGACATTTTTCTTACAAACCGAACATAGAACTGCGTCGGCGTTCCCCAAACTGCATGCGCCACACTCCATGGTTTTGGTCCAGAACCGACTATTATATGCAGAGATGCAGTTGAATGGTGTCGTAATCGAAGGTTCGATGTTTTGCTCTGCTACCACTTGTCACTAATTAGGTCCCACCATAAAAACTCAATAACGAAGAGAACTAATTGTGAGTTTATCACATCCCAGGAAAAATACTACCCGGGGAAAATCAACAGGAAAAACACTTCAGTTAATAATTGAAAAAAATATAATAACGTAAACCTCGTTCCCTATGAAGAACGGTGAAAAAATAATTGAATAAAATAATGTTCGGATACGGCTCACCAAGATTTCCTTCGACGAAAACCAATCGTTTTGTGCGCGAAACAATCAAACTTATTCCGGCAACGTGACAACGCAGACTACTCGGGCAGCTCAGAGGAAAAAGAAGGATGATTACAAGGGAGGATTAACCGATGCCCCCAGCTCGTCAACATCATCCTTGCGAATCGTGACAAACAGGATTCCCACGTAACTGTTCCAATACATCCCAGTAATGTGATCTTGCTCAAACTGCTTCCACAGATTTGATTGTTCTATCAACCATTTTTGTGGCAAGAGCTCCGTTCATTTGGGTGTTTGGTATTGTACCCTCCAGCTGAAGCTCCATTGCTGCCATGATGTTCATTTCCTCTTGTGACCAGTATCTGCATCGTTTCGGGCCAGTCTCATCAAGGGCACACTGTTCTGGATGAGCTGATCTAATATGTTTAGAAAGTCCTATGCGTGAGCCAGTGGCCGCACTGATGTTCCTGCATTCTACTGGCCATGGTCGATTGCTTGGATCGCCGCCTCTTTCGCCTTAGTGAACACATTACATTTTGGGTCCCCTGTTAAGTGCTTAGCAGGCTTCTTCGCTGCGTTGCAGGACATGCACTCTATCTCTGACAGCTGCTTCATACAAAGCGCAGTCTTATGACATTTTTCTCCACAGCATTTACAACACTCTTCCCCGGGGAGACAAACTGTACAATCCACTGAGCGATGACCCACTCTTGTGCACCTGAAACACCACACATCAGGTATGTACGGAGTCACAGGGCATCGGCACCACCCTATGTATAACTTCCGATCGTTCATAATCGCCCTATAAAGCTGGGTTTCCACCTCGACCTCCCAGCTCACCGCACATCCTCTTGGGGCTGAATCTAGCCTTGAATGCGTCTAAGTTCATGTTCGGGAAGTTTTGTTCCCGGACGGCAGTTTGGAGTTGCTCAGCTGTCAAGGAGCTCTCCCTTATTCCACCAACAACTATGCATGGTCTCCTTTTTGGCATCAACTCCATTTTCAAACCAGCACCCCCTGCACTGGTATCTGCCATGATCTTCCTGGCTTCTTGAAGGTTTGCTGATTCTAAAATGACCTTTTTGTCCCGCCCTCGCCTCATGTTAACCAGCTGCCAACCCTTCGATTTAGGGTCCACCTTTTCTGCCAAAGCTTTTTCGACCGCTTCAGATGAATCCATCGTAGTGTTGTTATCAGCCGGCTGGACAACAACAAAGTGCTTGGGCTGTTGGGCAGCCCTTGTAGCCGTGGCATAAGATTTTATATTGGTCCCAGTCTGTGGGGGGCTGGGTCCGACGCGTGGCCTCGGCTGTGGTGTCCGTGGCCTGGCAGCGTCAGTGTCACGTCTGGGCGCTGGTGTCTGGCTCTGACCAGCCACTGCAGGGGCACCCCCAGCAGGCAGGGCCATGGTGGTGGTCTGCAGCGAGGTTGCAATCTGACGCAACACATCAGACAGGTCCTGATTCTGTTGTTCCACCAAGTCACCCCTAGAAGCTGCCACGCCTTCCAGCGTTTTGATCCTTAAGTCCATGTGGACGACTCGCCTCAGAATTGCCGCCACAGCCTCTCTTATAGGCTTGAGGGCACTCTGACCTCTATCTTGACCCACTTTTATGTCACGACAGATTCTCAGGAAGTCGGCTGATGCGGAATCCCATAGGTCCCGTAATTCTAACGCCGCATCGGAATCCCCAGTATCAACCGGTGGCCTCGTCACGGCCATGAACACTCTTTCCCCTGCCTGTGCGGATTCCTCTTCACCACTACTGTTCCCCATTCCCCCACGTATTCTGAGTGGTGGATGCATCTCTCTCGGGGTGAAGGGTGGTACTGCCTCTTCCTGTGTAGTAGGTCTTCGGGGCTCCTCTGGGTGGGCCCCCATTCCATCATTCAATGTTATACCAGCCCACTGCGACCTCTGTTTGGGCTTAATGAAGAATCCTTGGTCAGAGGGACCGAGAGTAGTGAAGGCCGTTTTATCCCACAGCGATGGTTGGTGGCGTTTCCAATCCGCCTGGATCCACTTGTCTCTCCTTTCAGCCTCCTCCACACTACTGTTCTCGTATTTTCCGTCTCTCTTGGGCACCCCATCAATCGCCGAACATATGGCCCCTTGAACCGCAGCGATAGCCCTCTGCTGCTCTTCTTTCGACTTATTATTTTTGTGTTCCATATAGGCCCAATAGCCCTCGGGGTCCACTTGGCCATGGTGCGTCATGGCTCGATGTTCATTTTCTTCATCATGTGACACCAACTGCCTCACAATTGGTTCACGAGGCTCTTCAGGGTCTCTCCCAGGGAACCACGGGGAAACCCTAGGGGGGTAGACCACGTCGGTCATGGATTCGACCGCATATTTCGCAGCAAGTGCGGCAGCACCGATTACTGAGTGCCACTTGTTATTGGCAACGGCATCCGCAGAGAAGGCCATTAGGCCGTTTCTATCTGCTTCCCTGATTTGTTGAGTCGATGTAGCAGTGTGATACGCTATATCGTGCTCCTCAGCAATTTCGTTGTCGTAGTCCATCGGTGGACCATTATTAATTGGCCCATTAGGACCAAAATATCTGTGGCCTGGAAGGTGAAAACCTCGTTGAGCCATTTAAACGACAGAGGAAGGCGTTGTTCCTTTAAAACAAATTTAAAGAGACCAGGGAAAAAAAAGGAAGAGAAAAACAAAAAGCGAGTGCTCGAGACGGAGGCCCCGTTCCCGACGCGCGCGTGGGGCGCTTTGTCAGCACTTTGCCGGTGCCAACAACCGCGGTCACGTTGTCACCGCGCCTCACAGGAGAACGAAAAGTTACTAGCCCAGGCCCTTGGAAGGACTCGAACGCACTTGGAGACAGAACTAATGCTAAGCACTTAACATTCTGTTTCTGCGGAACTAATTTTCTTAATAAAATTCGCTCATGAAACCCGGTAAATCGGCGATATAACACGAAGAGATTGACCGAGCTGTTAACACCGTGAGAACCAGAACTGAACTCTGTTAGTGCAGTGAACCTCAGGCACGAATCCAAGGCTTCCCTACCTTCGGTAGTGAGGAAGCAATAGTTTGTACTTAACTTCTGCGGGGTTAACCCATCCTTGGAAAAACAAGAGCGTCAGTAACTTTTCTCGACTAGTAAGAATTTATGCCAGCTGAAAATTATATTTAGTAAAAAAAAAAAAAAAAAAAAAAAAACTAGTTGCTGTAGTTCGCCAAGTCAGGACAGACGAGAGGGGGCAGGGCCCATAGCCGCAGGGCACAAGTAAAGGCCAAAAAAAAACTACCTGGTGGATCTCTGAGAACCATCGCCAGCATCGGAGTGTTAATGGTGACCTAGATTGCAATTAATATGTTTCCAATTTTCAGGATCTACATTATTATGCGGATGAACGTGCCTATAACGTATTTCCCACTCAAAAGTGCTGAAAGTACTATGGAAGCGTGAATAAAGACAGAAAATTACCATTTATTTTTCTGAAAGAATAGGGAGCAAATTTGGATGGGGGGGGGGGGGGGGATTGTTATTAAGGGCTAAAATCAATACTAATTCATCTGACGTTGTGTGGGATGGTGGTTCACGGCAGAAAGAGGGACTATTTCGATTATAAAAATATTTTTTTACATTATAAGGGTCAGCAATTGGTAAAAAGGGCTAAAACCATGAAAAAATGATATAATTTTACGAAAAGTGGTATGGTCTCGTATATCATCGTTTTACACAATAGCACGAATATTTCTTTGAAAATTCGCTCTTATGGCCATGCTGCATGACTGATTTCATGAAAATTCACGTAGAACACAAATTTGCAGTAAGACATGAAGAGACCTTCCTCGCACGTGCGCGAAAAAGTCATATTCGAATTCCACTCAAAAAATTAAGGGTAATCATTTGAAAGTTTTGTCTAAAATGTCTTATCACAAAATAAGGAGCACAATGTAAGAAGGGGAAGGAGAGGAGGATCATTAGCCCAGAAAACCATATTGCGTAAATCGAAGAATGAACATTACTACGTTATTCGCGTGAAAAAAAACACATTAAAGTAATGTATCACAATTGGTAGGGTACTACTGCACCCACGAAACTCGATCTTTGCGTTTATCCAACATTTTGAGCGGATCTGCGCACGTTTTTCCGCACTCAAGATTCGATTGACGGGTCATATTTTCGTGAAATTTTACGAAGAATTTGAATCTGCAATTAAAAACCCTGAAAATTATTACACAAAGGTGTATTATTTGCCTGTATAGATGGTTAGATGCCCCTTCTGCGTAGATCACTGTTTTTTGAGGTCAACACCCTCGAGCTCCCCCCCCCCCACCAATGAAAGCCCTAATCGAGTAGTGGAGCCGGCCTCGGAATTAAGTTTCATACAAATGCGCGGGATTCAATAATTCAATCATTAATTATTTGTATTTGTTCATGAAGCATAAGGCAAATAATAAACCGTTGTGTAATAATTTACCAGTAAAGATTCCCCTCCTACGTCGATAGTATAATAAACCGTTGTGTAATAATTTACCGCTGCATAATAATTTACCCAGTAATACTTCTACGTTTGTTCGAGTTGCAAAAGTACCTACCAACAAAATCCGAAAGATCCATCATTTTTCAAATGGAATAATATTAAGGAACAGCTAACTCGACTTCATGCAGCCACCCGTGATAGTAATCTGGTGCTCCCCAGCGATGGGCCGGATTTATACCGTTTCATTCACGATCATGTTGATGAAGCTTTTCGGTGCAAACGAACGGATGGTCGTAACAATGCTCCGGATGCTCTCAAAAAATTCTTTAGTTCAAGATCAATTTAAAAACGTAAAAAAAACCATACCCTTCTATCGAAAGTTTTCGAGCTACGGCGTTCTTAAAATTTCAACCCCTATTTTTCACCCCTTAGAGGTGTCTGACAGTAACGCCGAGCTTCGCGGACCAACTTGACCCCAAATGGGTCCTAAAAACCAAATTTCATCAATTTTGGTTCATGGTAATTTAGGAAAGTGCGAAGTACGGCGTACGGCGAACAGACAGACTTTTTTTAATTGCATTTTCGGATTCTACATACCTTGAAACGTAAACCATCAAATTTTTTAAGGGAGCTTAACATTTTTTTTCATGCTCGATTCCAAAGGTTCATTATTGAAAATAATAAACCAAAAAATAGTTCTCATTCGAGAAAATGAAGTTAGTGAGCACTGCGCACGTACTGCGAGTGCGCACGTGCGCAAAAGTTCAAATTCGAATTCTAAGCTAATAAATAAGGGGAGTTACCTTTGTTTTTTCTAAATCGGATTGTAACGAAATTAAGGTTGGGAGGGGGGTTATTAGCTGAGACACCCTGTAAAAAGTGAGGGTACAATATATTTATAACTCACCTCATAGGCCTTTTTGCCATTTCTACAATCTTTGTCAATGATTCAATACACAATGATATCCAGATACCACTGTTATGAAGTTGGAATAGTCCAAGTTATTACCTTTCATGAATATAATTTAAGACTCGGATTAAGGGGATTAATAGGATTAAACTGATGAAACTCTAGCTATTAAACTCATGAAAACCCTCTGTAACGAATAGTAGCTTTAGCACCAAAATTAAGCATAGATTTTCACAAATGCCGTGGCAAATACAAATGCAACGAATTTCGGATGATATAGTAGACCATCAGAGACCCAACCTGCATGATCCTTGAAAATGCCAACAAACTGGCAATTATCACGAATTCTGTCTGCATTTTTTCTCAATAGTTTATGACGTGCGATAGACAATCATAGGACTGAAGTCGAAAAATATGCGTCCTACATATTTTGAGAAACTTTCTAACTTTGAGGTTTCAAACATGATGCGGGGAAATGGTGCCCTGCTGCTGCCTGTGACGTTGTATGGATATGGGTTCTGATTGGCTGGCTGGAGGCCGCAGACGAGAGAGATGGGGCCGCAGGGACGGCCAGTCGACGCATTACAGACGTGTGACGTATGCAAGCGGCTTCTTTGAATCGCCTTGTTCTTCTACGTATTTTTCCTCATCCATAAAGCAACTTTTCCCTGAGCTATTCTACTTTATCAAACCTTCGGTAGTGTGAAAGCAAAAATTGGAAACAACTGAATATCTTCATGGAACTTTATGTGTTCTGATATTTTTGAATAGGTAATACTGGAATAATTTAACCGTGGTCAAGAAAATAATTATTCAAAACCAACAATAAAGCAGGAGAATTAAGGTTTAGAAAACGTGCACCACGGTTTAACTGCTCCAACTCCATTATTATTGACTAGGCAGTCAGCACCCACAAAATAATGCAGTTTGAACATTCTGAAAAATATAACTTGTAGCATTTAATCTAGCAGTTAGTAGCATGTTAGTAAAATACTACATAAGCCATCAATGTTTTTGGAATGAGGTGAGATTCACTGGAGTAGATGGATGTTGGAGCAATGTTTCTGTGGGACATGAATGATGGAATGTTTGGTGGTGGCTGTAAGCTTTGTGGTTTACCAACCTGTCACCCACCTGTTGGGGCCTGTTGGAACTTCCGACTTATTTTTTCTTCCACCCTTAAAAAATACGGGAATTAATGCTAACGATTCGAAGCTCTAATAATTCTACAACTGTCGCAAGCACAGCGACACAGATTACCTTTTCATTCAGATTACGTTAATTGCCTCGGATGTTAGCACCCCGTCGCTTCGTGCATGTTAAATACCAGCACTGACGGTGCTGATCCAGAAATGGTCTAAATAGAATACGTTTAAGCGAACCAACCATGCAAAACATTTGTTTATCAGACAACTAGATGATAAACGTAACAACGTCATGCTTTTTAGGCTCGGCCCCTCAGAAGTGGCCGAGGCCTTATGTTTTTATTTTTTACACTTTTTAGACAATTTTCATTATTTTCAGGGGGTATAGCGGATTTCCTCATTTCCTACGACACTGAACACGAATCCATTGAAAAAAAAAAAAAAAAAAAAAAAAAAATGCGTTGCCGTAGGGGGCGTCTAGTCGCCAGTGGTTTGTGTTCATGACGGTACGTTTATTGTCGAATGAAATCTGGGGGACACCCCCAGACCCCCGGATTATAAAAGTTTAGATCAAGGATCAAAGCAAGGAAACATGGAACATGTTTTTCGAATAGGTACATGATAACAGAGGATATGGAGATATGTAGAAAAACGTCTGGCCGATTCGAGTAGGCACTATAGCTTCCTCACTTGAATCACATGAACATATAGACTAGTTGGGTAGGTTCGTTGTGATACAGGACCATCTGCTATCCAACCCGCGTATACCCTCAAAATTTCAGCTCTCTACGACTATTTTTCGCGTAGTTAGAAGCGTTATAAGGAAACGGTCAACATTTCATGTTCGCGCATGCGTAGATCAAAGTTACATTACCATTCCAATGAAATTGATTTGAAACTACCAAAGTATTATTCCTGACCGACCCTCCAAGTTTGAATTGATTTCAACGATATTTAAGGTAGTTATGGGCACTCCAAGTATTTCACGTTTGCGCATGCGCAGACTAAGCGATTTTCATGATTTTGAAACGGGACCATCTGCGATCCAACCCGCGTATACCCTCAGAATTTCAGCTCCCTACGACTATTTATCGCGTAGTTAGAAACGTTACAAGGAAATGGTCAACATTTCATGTTCGCGCATGCGTAGATCAAAGTTACATTACCATTCCAATGAAATTGATTTGGAACTACCAAAGTATTATTCCTGACCGACCCTCCAAGTTTGAATTGATTTCAACGATATTTAGGGTATTTATGGGTGTTCCAATTATTTCACGTTTGTGCATGCGCAGACGAAAGTTACAGTACTTTTTCAATGATTTTGGTATGGGACTCAACCCGCACGTATCCTCGAAATTTCAGCCCACTTCGACCATTATTTCGGATAGCTATGGGTGTTGCAAAGAATTACCACAGACAGACAGACAGACACGGAACCAAATATGTTCCTCGATGTCTGAAACGGAAAATGGTATTTGGAAATTTTCATTTTGGAGGACACGAACTATTTCTTACTCAATCACGAATCCAAGGCTTCCCTGCTTCGGTAGTGAGGAAGCCAAAAAACGTCGTGGGATTTCCAAGCCTCGGACCAGCGACCTAACACAATGTAATGTAATACACGTCGTCAGCTACTTTCAGCGTTTTTCGGGTAGGTAGAACCCCCTCGGCAGTTTTCGGGGGAGTGGGGTCTCCACATGCTCTCCTCGGAGTTGGGTGGCAGGAGTGGGGTAGAGGGAGAACTGTGCGGGCGACGGGGAGAGGAGGGAAGTTCCCTTGGACTGGACTGGACGCGGACGTTTTCGAGCCTGGTTTACTCCCGTAAAAACATGTTCCATGTTAAAAGTGAAATTTCAGCTCCTTCAGGTAGTTGAGTGTGCGCATGTGAATTTCTGTGAAACGACCTAACTCAGGACTCAATCGTACCAATTGGCTAAAATGTCAATGGTAGTTCGGGGTTGGGTCTTAGTTTGTCCCATATGAAATTCGTCGCATATGGATCAGTAGTAGAGACTGCGCATGCGCAAACGTGAAAATGTCGTACCCACATAACTCACGACCCGATGATCCAAATTGGCTCAAACTTCGATAGTAGTTCGTGGTTAGGTCCTCCTTAGTCCCATATAAAATTTATCGCATTCGGATCAGTAGCAGACACGGCACATGGGCAAACGTGAAAAAAGTGGAACCCACATAACTCACGATCCGATGGTTCAAATTGGCTCAAATGTTGAAGGTAGTTCGAGTTAGGTACTCGTTGGTCCCATATAAATTTTGTCTCATTCGGATAAGTGGTAGACACTGCACATGCGCAAACGTGAAAACCGTTGAACCTCTATAACCCACAATGGTCCAAACAAACCATCTTTCTCTAATCTGGCTCATCTGGTTCTGGCGTCCCATATTTTTACATCATTTTTCAAAGCTTGTTAATACGGGGAATGTAGCTTCTTGATTTCGCCAATGGCCCGGTTGTTAATGGAAAAAATCGACTCTTTCGAACTATACTAGAAAATATCCTATAAATAATCCTCAAAATAAATAATGTCAGAGAAGAGGTGACGAAACGGCAACTAAACACGAGATGAACACGAGGAGCGGCTTCATGATTACACGAACCCGGAAGTTTCTCGTCGTCCAACAGCAACATTTTTCGGCGACTGGGCAGAAAAAAAGTGCCTTGATCTGTGATGTGAACACAGTGTAGTGATTGGGTGCTGAACAGAGTATAGCCACTAGGCTATTTCCTCTACAAACTGTAAACCTGTAGTACTAAATGCAATTAACTGGATGGACTTGGCTCAGTTATTATGTTACCGACACCATGTAAATATATGAATATAAAACGTTCGCAGCTTGACCTTGTTAAGCTCAAATTTCAGGGGCTATTCAACCAATTTAGCTGAAAATTTTATTGATCACGCAGACTGAGTCCCTGATGGCCCCCATTGAGTTTCATCACTATCAGAACGACAGTCCCTTCGCATGCACGAACTACGATAACGTATGCAACCTTTTCATCTCCTGTTCCATTCAACCGACGCTGGCAAAAAATTTTAGGAGTCGTGCTAATTCCACAGTGATCGGTAGAATAGTTGTATAATCCTCGCCAACCGATTTTGAAGAAGTGTTAAAGGGCCATTCAATAGTGGATGGTTTGACTGGCCACTCTCAAATGTTGCACTATGCGATTCGAGTATTGGCATATCTGTGCACTGGCAGACTCGATTTCTTAGTCGAGTGATGAAACATTCAACTTGTGGACACCTCGTCCGACTTTCCATGGGTAGGATGGTACCGTACATCTAGTAATTAGGTATACATAATTAAGTATTACATAATTAGGTAGGTATATCTAGTAATTAGGAAGGCTGCTTCAACGAATTAAATGAACAGAAGTAAAGATGAACGGAAGCTATAATAACCCCCCCCCCCCTCCCCATGGCAACAAATCGGATGGGTAGTAATTAGGTAAGCTTGGTGTTGGTTACTCGAGGCGGCAATCTCTTTCTTTTCCTTGAACGAAATGTGTGAGTGATCAGTAAAAATGAGTTCGGCATAAACATACCTAAGGACACTTCGACATGCTTATCAAACGGAAGTGTTGAACAAGACGAGTCCAACAGACTGAAAACTGCATAATTTTAACGACAAGACCGCACGCATACACAAATATGAACGAGGATATTTTTAGTGAGAAATACAAAGAGCTGATGAAACTCCATTTCGATAGACAATACCCACAATGCCTCCCTAAATTTGAGGAGGAAGAAGTCCTTTCTTGCTGAGACAGATTGCTTGCAAAGTGCCTTCATTAAGTTGTTATTTGCGAGGCCCTGCCTGCAGTTCATGGTTGCCAATGCCATAATGGCTGATGAAACGGAAGCTGAGCGCTGAGCCTCTTAGCATAAGTAATCAACCTGTCTACGTTTATCGTATTTGTCTCGTGAAAATTTTGTAATGCTTCAAGTTCTTTTTTCTCGAGGCATAAGTAATGCCTATAAAGTGCTTCGTGGCGATTTATCAGTCCAGTTATGCTTTTAGAATGAGGAAACACGAGGAAAAAGGAATTTTTAGTCCTATAATGTTTACGACCCCGTTGGTAAGTAAATTTACGTTCATACGCTAGTTCACCTACTCTTTCAATTATTATTTCCTCACCACTTACCACCCCTTCACAGACATGTGTAATGCGTAATAAGGATTCAAAGATTTTATTTACAATTACTAAGAATTTGAATGTATTATTTCTAGAAACTAGACGAACAAATCAGTTAAGGTTAGTTTAATTTAATCATCAACTACCTACCTAGGGTTTGTAAATGAGTTTGGTATAAAATGAAGCAGTCAAGTCCAAAGAAGGAGGCAGTTACCTACTTTTTTACATCTAAAATTAGGCACCTATTTTGCTTGGTAATACAATTAGGTACCTACCTCAAAGATTGATTTCCTTCAATTTTATTAGGTAACTGATTTAAAAAATAAAAATAAATAAAGAGTACGGTTAGTCAATTCTGCCAATTTTCAAGAGCTTTATGAATAGAAAAATTTCAAATCTGAACACTAAGCATGATCCGAAATGGCTGTCCATTGATTTTATCATCTCCAGCGCTAGCTATTTTTGGAGTATTTAAAGCTATTGTAACAGTCACAATTTTTTATTCAAAAGTATATTGGAAATAGATACGCTGGGGTATCTATATTATACTTGCCATGAAGTTCCTATTGATTGTGATGGCTTTTATCGTGTCTGGTGTTAGGCTTTAATTACCGACATTTCATATTTTAATAAGCAGTGATATTCCGAAAGAGCAAGTTCCTAATCATCTTGTCTTTTTGATAACATTAAGTCGGTAGGTACAGGGACACCTACCGGTATGAACGATGAAGTTACTCGAGTGTTATACCAGAACTACGTTGATATCAGCTGAGACATGATTATTTACTTTTGGTGTATACAGGGTGTCTTCTATCCAATGGATCACCCCCCTAAAATCGCCAAAATGAGGGTAAACGAAATTTTTTTTTTGAATCTTCATATTTTTTTGCGAGGATTTCAAAAATGAAAAAATTTTGCTGCGCGCAACTGCGCAACTATGCGCAACTGACACCAACTTTCTTATTTCAAATGGGAACCCCCCTTTTTTATTGCAAATTCGGATTCTACGCAAAATTTCATGAACTTTTGACCCCTCAATCGATTTTTTTGACCGCGCGCAACCCATTCAACGAGCATGCAAATTTGTTGAAATACCAAATTGCGCAAAATATGGTGTCATGTAAACCCCAAGTGTGGTACATGAATTTCCATTGTTTTTCAACGCTGATTCACGTGGTGCTGTCAGTTTTGAGATTTAACTCACTTTTTATCGATATTATGCCCATAACCTATGTTATTCGGTGAAATATTACAGTTTTTCCCAAGTACCAACTTTGGCAGTAGATTTATTTTTCCTCACCCTTTCGAAACACGGGCTTGGAACCGGCTTTGGCGGGTTTAAAAATAAATCCGTCTTCTTAAAAAAAGAAAAAAACTCGTGAAATAAAATAGGTATTGAAAGTAACGAAGTTTATTATTAAATAAACCGACTTGAAAGGTATGATTCCAGGTCTTAGATAGCACCGAATCGGACCTGGAATCATACCTTTCAAGTCGGTTTATTTAATAATAAACTTCGTTACTTTCAATACCTATTTTATTTCACGAGTTTTTTTTTCTTTTTTTAAGAAGACGGATTTATTTTTAAACCCGCCAAAGCCGGTTCCAAGCCCGTGTTTCGAAAGGGTGAGGAAAAATAAATCTACTGCCAAAGTTGGTACTTGGGAAAAACTGTAATATTTCACCGAATAACATAGGTTATGGGCATAATATCGATAAAAAGTGAGTTAAATCTCAAAACTGACAGCACCACGTGAATCAGCGTTGAAAAACAATGGAAATTCATGTACCACACTTGGGGTTTACATGACACCATATTTTGCGCAATTTGGTATTTCAACAAATTTGCATGCTCGTTGAATGGGTTGCGCGCGGTCAAAAAAATCGATTGAGGGGTCAAAAGTTCATGAAATTTTGCGTAGAATCCGAATTTGCAATAAAAAAGGGGGGTTCCCATTTGAAATAAGAAAGTTGGTGTCAGTTGCACATAGTTGCGCAATTGCGCGCAGCAAAATTTTTTCATTTTTGAAATCCTCGCAAAAAAATATGAAGATTCAAAAAAAAAATTTTCGTTTACCCTCATTTTGGCGATTTTAGGGGGGTGATCCATTGGATAGAAGACACCCATAACAATCTCAATTTGTAGTGTTCCGAACAATAATGATGTAATGACTGGTTGGTTACTTTAGATAGGTATCAGCTGCATACAGCCGAAATATACGTGAATACCTCAAGTTTTATAATATTGAACATTCCCAAGCCATAAGCCCCCCCCCCCCCCCCCCGCACCACCGGTCATACAGCAAAGCAAAACGCAATGCACAAACGAAATTTCTATGGCCATAACTAAATTCAGTACATACACCTCTAAATGTATTAGGCAACTCGTATCGAAATAAATAGGCAAACAAAATCGCAAGATATCTTTTCACACGATATTATGAACTCCGTTGTTGGATTTGGCCTGGTTCACGATGTAGGAAAGAGTTTCGGGGAGAAAAGTCGATTGCAACTCCATGGAAATGCACATCAGAATGAGTGTAGAAAAAAACTCTAGGAGTCAGTCCGGGGAAAAGACAAGAAGAAAAGCTCAAGGGTATGTGTACTCTCACAAACGTGTTTGTTACGTCTGACATGTGGGCGGGTATTATACCTTACTCATACCGTTACCTAGGTAATCCATTGGTGTATTCGCAGTTCATAACAGTTAGTACGGTACCATCCTACCTAAGAAACAACCATACCCTAATTACTTATCAAACTTGAGCAAAGTCGAACGAGGTATCCACGAGTTGGATGTTTCGAAATATGGAAGCAATTCTGCTCCTGCGCAGAGCAACCGTTACATCAATCGCGTACTCGTTCGAGAGGGTTTTGCAAAAACATCCAAGTGAAATGGCTCTTGAAAGTGTCATCAATTCCAGTCGAACATAACCGAGAATCATACAATGATCGAACATGGCCGCTTCATTTGTAACTTTCACCTTTACTATTGTCAGTTGTATACAATGGTAGATACTTTTTGGTAAACCGTCGTTGAAAATACGCAAAACTGGTTCGATTCTACAACAAAACCTTCAGCCATCCTTGCGACTTGGTAATAATATGGCTGTTCGACATTAGGGCTGGCTTGTGACACAAATTAGAAGAGTTTAAACTCAGCAGAACAGAGCACTACGACTCATCACGAATGCACACTGGTATTTCAGGAGATCCGTTATCCAGGGAGACCTTGGCATTCCCGAGGTTGAGAAGGTTATGAAAATCACCATCAACCGACTGCACACCTATATTTCAAACCACCCTACATATGTGTTCAATAACCTGCTGACACTATGGGGCCGTATCTCAACCAACGGAGACGTATCTCAAGAAAAAGAGCACCGGATTTATTTGACCAAAGTGGAGAAACCTGAACTGTGATACCTATTGCCAAGTCACCAGTATCTATAATTACGTCACAATTATTGAGTATATGTTACTTAGTCAACTATTACTATTGACTTACTTATTGACTTACTTATTTGATAAATGAAATTATGAAATATGAAGAAAAGGATCTTCAGTCATATATATTTGTCATTCCAGACGATGTCTGACCCCAGCTTCGAGAAGAAAAGTTCAAAATTTCACCAAAATGTTTCTTTGGAGGAACGACTGTACCTACTTTAACTCTGTGCATTACCAGCAGGTATTTAATGAACAGCCTTCATTTAAATAATCACTATTCGATTTACTGTAAACCAAATAAAATTTGAAAATCAAGATAAAGGGGGTGACTACGCGCGATTCTGAGCGCGCTTATTGGCTAGAGCTACGGCCTCCTTCAGTGATGACGTCGCAAGCATAGCGCCAATTTTTGAATGCTTTGATTTTGAAGGCCTGTTTCTATTGCAGAAAATTTTCAGGCCAGTAATCTCTCATTTCGTTACCATGACACTCCCTACACACAAATAAAATTAATCAGTTATTTCGAAATATTTCTCTTGAAAATAGCCCAAATGTATGTATTTACATTACTTTACAATAGATATGTTGACAGAAACGTTAAAATTCTACGCCCGTTTAATGTGCATGTGTTACCGAGAGGTATTTTTTTTCATAGTACCGAAAGAAGGGCCTTGTATGCTTGAAGTGTACCTCTAAAATCAAAATTTCCACTCACATTTTCCGTTTCAGACATGGAGGAACAAAATATGTTGTTCCGTGTCTGTCTGGTTGTACGCACTTCCTTGTATCCACAATCCGTTCCATAACCCATCCATCCATAATCCACTATCCATAATCTGATCGAGCTAAAATTCAGTGGTTGTGGTCCAGGAATGGTCTCATTCGTTTACTCAAGCGCCACCCATTACCCATTTAGCTGAAATTTTCGGGGTCGCAAGGATTGGGGCTCTGATGGTCCCTGATGAATTTTGCATTGGCTGGAATGATAGTAGCATCTGCGCATTTGCGAACAAGGAAAATTTGAAACAAGGAAATCTTCGGCCCTATTCAACAGAAACCGCTGAAATTTTTCAGGAACATGCAGTATGGGTATTGATGGAATATAGTAGTTAATATTTTAATTTCAACACATCCTATCTCCATTGTTTTATCAAGAATCACAGTACCTCTTTCAATGATTTATTCACCTACCTTAATAAGCTAGTGATATTGTTATTATTCATGAATATGCTTCCACAATAGATAATGGTGGGACAACCATGGACATATTCTTGGAAATGGCTTCGACTAAGGTGAAGTTGTGTTCTCGTGTAACATGTTTTACACTCATGTGCGGAACTATAAAAGAATTTGGGAAAGGACACTCCAACTGGAATAAATAAATTATATTCTTCTCAAACCTCAATTTATTATTTTTTTTATTCAAAACCTTTTTCCCAGTATCTATTGCAAACAACCTCAGCAGCTCGAACGAAAACGGTGTGCTGATATTGAGTTAAGCTAATTGAAATTAGAAGGATGGGAAAAATGGAATTACTTCCAGTGGGTTGTTCATTCCCAACTCCTCTGATACGATTCTCAGTAATAAAAACGTTGAGAGAGAGATTCGAGCTCATCAGTGGATCGTGAACGTTTCAAATGCTGTCTCACTCCAAAAACATAGAAAACGATACTTCAAAAGCTCATGTTACTAAAACACAAAAAATATCTGTTTTTACACCCATTTTTCGCCCATAACACCCCTGGATATATTCCGACCGGGTTGGAAAGTTTCTACTAGGGCCCAAATGGAGCATGTGTGCGAAAGAACGAATTTTTTAGGCTGAAAATAAAGCAGTGATGCATGATACGGCGGATGGCGGGCGTACGGCGGAATCTACTCAACTTGAAACGTAAAAGAAAAATTTTGAGGGGGTCTTATAAACATTTTTTGTTGAGCGAATACATAAGTGTATTATTCACAAAATAATAAACCAAAAGGAAAGCGAACTCGCCAACAAACCCACTTGGAGGAGGAGAAAAAAGTTTTTAGGGGAAGTGTGATGGTGGCAAGGCTTGCTCTGAGGGTGGGGTGGGAACAAGGATCAATTTTCAGAAAGTGCCAGTGGAACAGGAGGTGGTTCCTAGACCTTCTAGTGCAGGCTTCTTGGTAAAGGCGTAGCAGATGGGATGGCGTTTGAGTTAAAGCCATTTTAGCATTAATTTATCCAAGAGCCAGTGGGAGGAATGGGTGGGCTTGGAAGATCGTTAGGGAAGGACTTAAACTTCACGGATTATTAAATTCTCTTGGTGGAGATTAATCTTCTTCATGCCATCATCACTGAAAACAAAATGGTATCCTTGTGAATTATAACGGAAGCACGTTATTTCCGTCTGGGTCGACTTAGGTGAAACAAGAATTATGATATATTTTTAGAGCTAAGAAAGTGTTGCCCTCCAAAATCCAAATTTCTACATGCATTTTGCAAATTTCTACATGCACTTACATTCCAGTGAACTGATTTTACTATACTTGTGAGGTCTGCACAGTTATGCTCCCAGATTGTCCTAATGAATTTCAGGCTGTCTTCTCGAAGTTTCCAGTCAGCGCGGGCCCCTGAAGTAGCACTGAATCAATGGACTCCCGAATTTCATCTAAACATTTCTCGTATTTTACAATTCTTGTGATGGGGGGGGGGGGGGGGGGTTGTTCTTAAGGTTATACCCTAAGATAATAGAAAAAACATCCATTCCAGGCAGACGTTTTCCTTCCAACTGCCCTACAGGTGTTGCGGACGTGATCGGCTGTCTTCTCAAAAGAACCTGAATATAATCTCATAATTTCGCTCATTGTTACCATTTACCTCATCATCCTAGGTTTTGGACGAGGGCCGTTGGGATTCGAACCGACGGACCGCAGTCGTCGTCCCAATCCAAACCACCAAGTGACAGAGCGTTAAATTCCGCTCGGCCACCGGCTCATGCCTCCATATGCATTTGAGGAAATCTAAAATCGAAACCAGGGACAGCGTTAACTCAGGGCAGAAGAGGTTCAGGAGCAGGAACAGTGATGTTGAAAGTGTTACTGCCACACAACAAAATAGGAGGTAAAAGGTTGATTCAGCGCTTCTAATTCATGATAACCTGATCCTTGATAAAGCTATCATGAGTCTAAAAATTCTAGTATTACAACCAGCGGCGGCAGGTGGTTTGTAAAACGACCGAGACATATCTGGCATTTCGCCAGATTAAAAAGTGCGAGAATAAGAAACTAATATAAGAGAAAGTACAAGACTTTTAAAAGTTGATTGAGTACCTGCTGCATATCAAAATCACTGTTCCGTGCAAAAAAGGCGGTCCTATTTTCCTAACGAACCTGTGCCAAAGAGAGATCTTCACTAGTGTGCTCCTGAAGACCACATGAAGCTCATCATGCCAACGAATATAGAGGCAGAGGACATCACAAAGTCTGAAGTAGTTGTTTTGAAACTGAAGTGCTATGTTCGAAATGAGAAGTGACATGGATATGCCAGAAAACGCGGTAAGCTGCTTAGAACCGTCGGAGGAATTGAAACACTGTCTGCTGAACTCCGGGTTCTAGGTAGTAGTAACTGCATAGACCCTCAGTGGAGTCCGTAGCGCTGATACGGTATTTTACCTCAGCTTAAAATAGGCTTAAACATAGCGTAAACTTACGCCTTTTATATAATAACGTAAATAGACGTAAACGTAACAAAAATGTTGGCTGTTCATTTTTTTTTTTTTTTTCATGTGCAATAATTGTGCAATAATCTTTGTGGCCCACCATTGGGTGGAGTCCACATTACATGTTCCACGTCAAATGTATATGCAATATTGATTCGCCGAACTGTAATGTAGAATGTACAATAAAGTTTATTAAAAAAAAAAAAAAGAATAATTGAAATAGCTATTTCTGATGGTTTCCACCAATTTTGGTCCCCAAACACAAATTAGGCAGGCTCCTTTTTTTTAATCTCTGATCATTGACAGCGCCATTTAATTGTCTTGATTCACCTCTTGACACTTTTTCTAGTGTTATTATACAAATTGATGGTGATTTCAGAAAAAATTAATTTTGGGAGCTGAACAATCGTTACAACCTCAATTCCTCACTCTGGTCAAAAGCGACTTCATATTCGGTCTTCTCACCCTAAAAAAAACATGGAAAAAGATACTTCAAACGCTCATTTTACTAAAATACCAAAAAATCCTATTTTTACACCCATTTTTCAGCCATAACACCCCTGGATATATTCTGATCGGGCTGCAAAGTTTCGGGACACTACTAGGGCCCAAATGGAGCCTGTGTGCGAAAGAACGAATTTTTTAGACCGAAAACGAAGTATTTATATACATGATACGGCGTACGGCAGACGGACATTGCATTTTTCGAATCTACGCATCTTGAAACGTAAAAGAAAAAGTTTTGAGGGGTGTTATAAAATTTTTTTGCTGAGCGAATACATATCTAAGTGTATTATATAAGTATATTAAAAAAGTGTATTAAATAAAGTAGCTGTACATGGCGGGGGGGGGGGGTCGCATTTTTGAAATGAGGTGTCTATGGGGCTGACGAAGAAGTTCAAGTCGGAATGGGGATCCTTAGGAATTCTTCAGAGGTATGCTAATAATTTTGGGTGGAATGAACTGCGCAAAAGTGAGGCTGAGAAGAATAAAACTGTGGGATGGAGATACTTTATTCTATAAGTACGGAGGGATAGATGATAGTTCCTTTGATGGATTTGAAGAGGAATGATTCGTCCATGAGTTTTCTTCGATCCTCAACGGAGCTCAGGTTGGTGCTGTAAACAGCGTGTCATAGTAAACTTCATCGGTTGGGATATTATGGAGTTTAAACGCTACGTACATAGCAGTAGAATTTCTTATAGCACTGCTCCGGTTACGCTAAATGGCATGTGGCACTTTCAATGAGACCATACAACAGCTCAACGCTCTTCCCGTTTTTACACCCATAAATATGGTAACTGAAGGACGACAGATTCATGCCAATTAGGACTTCCAGATTCCGGACAACGCTCGAACTAGAAAGAGGAGTACCATTTAGTATGGCAGTGCACAGTACATCCATAGCAGGGATGCTGCAGGTGCAAGAAAGGAAGAACTGAAATGGTGTTGTTGAATAGCTTATCTTAGTGTAGATAATGAGACGGTGAAGGTGAACGAAGAAAGAAAGTTAAGGAACTTCTGCAGATGATTCCAAGGAAATGCGAATGGTAGCAGCAGGCGACCTTCCAGAGATTCACGAAACGGACCATTTGCGGTCTAATGAGAAGGGGTGAGGGGGGGTTATGTCAGGCACTCCCTGAGTCGGAGTTTTTCAATATTTATCCAACCATGCCGGAGTTAGATAACAAGCTATAGTCGTAAATAAGTAAATCAATAGTATGTGAATAGTGCCCCGAGAGAAAACAATAATACTCGCCTGCTCACTCACGAGCCAAATGTCACTTGATATGCGGCAATCCAAAGCTAGTTCGAACCACGGTTACTACACTACACGGTAAGGGTCATGAATCTTGCAGCTAGGGAAAACCCGTTGACTGTGACGTCATTTTTATGCCCTCATTACCTGGCGTCCCATTCACTGAGCCGCTCGTTTAGCCACTCTCAGTTCTCTGTCAGTCTTGATCAAGTTCAGGTGGTTCTATCAACTGTGCTTTTTGATTTTGAGTCTGTGTTTCGTGACAATCGTCGTTTTCACGACGTAAAAAACAATGGTTTGCTGCGCGATATGGGGTTGTAGTAACCATCAACGTAACCAAGCTAAACTTGGGATTCATTTGCATCGTTTTCCGAAGGAAGAAGTACTTCGAAAGAGGTGGGTTCTATTATACAAACGATCTGACTCTTTTTCGACATCAACAGCCGTAGTTCGCTCAAGACACTTCGACGATTCGGACTACGAGCGGGATTTGAAGAGCGAATTACTCAACATACCTCGAAAGAAAATACTTAAGCCAGGTGCAGTGCCTCACTTATTTTTACCACCTAATGGTCCCTCAAATGTCTCATACCAGTCTACAACATCTACGAGTGACCGTAGAATGAGAGCTGAGAAACGGGACTTCCGTCAACAAGTCAAAAATTACCTAATTTCGACTCTGAGTACCTACTTTCAATACCACAACCGATTCTGATGGTGTTTCGTCGAGTGACCCCGAAGCAGCCAAAATAATTCCGCCATCGGAAAACAGAATTTCATGCCCTGTTTGCAATGAACGGCCTCAAGAGGTGATATTTCTCTCAGATTAGAAGTTGAAAGAAGAAAGTAAAGTGCTTCGACAGAAATTGGATGAAGCGAATAATGAAATTTTGAGATTGAAAAACGTGTCTCAAGTTCTTGAAGATAAATTTTCAGCTTCACAGCAGCAGCAAATTGTAAAAGGGAGGTGCACTTCATGGCCCAGTGCACACCTAAACAAAAGCTCAAAAAACGTTCAGCCTTCACAAGTCGCCAAGCTACAAAAAAAAAAAATTGAGTTGAGTTTATCATTCTTGAATTCCATTTTCTACTCCATTCTTGTAAAATACAATGTTATGAGACTAGTTTTCTGTAATTTAATTATTATACCTAATATAAGTGCTTGAAACATTCCTCCATTTTTTATGCCACCTTCAGTACCCACAGAAATTTTGTTTTACGCATATATTACCCTTCTTCCAATCATGCAAAGACTGCCTTATAATTTTGCACTTCAATACTCTCTTAGGTCACATATTAAGAACTATGACCTTCATTAAATTTCGTAGACCCTTCAAACTCTTGAAAAAACGAGCTTGAACAGATTTAAAAGTAATCGGAAACTAAAGAGTAAAGAAAGAAGTACGATGTAGGTACCTATGGAGAACGGTGGTCGGCCGAGGGCGAGGCCGACCTCGCCCGAGGGTATCAATGACGTCATCGCCCTACGCGCCTTGGCTCCTGACCCCGTGTAGTCTAGTAACCGTGGTTCGAACTATAATTTACTAGAATCAAATAATGGTATATTAGGGACGGAGTTATGGTATAGCTCCACGAAATTTGTGGATCTGTAAACATCATGACTTGTATTCAATAAAATTTACTTTATTTTTCTGGATAGTCGCTAATAACATCAATACATGTTTGGTGTAGCGATCTTTCAGTTTATTCAGACCGTCAGCCAACATCGTTGGCTCCAAATTGATTAGCCGCGACTCCACTGCTACTCCATCCAATCTATTTTTCCACTAACATTTGTCAAAGGACAATTTTTATTAATTGTGTTTCTTTCTGTTTGTTGCAGATTTTCGACCTAAGTGAAGATGACGCAGTAGGGATAGCACGGCGATCAACATTAGGTTTCGTCATAACAAGAATCAAGGAACTCTGAAACGTGTAAGTAGAATAAATGTATCTTTTAACGAATTTTAGTTATTACTTTGAGGGTATTTATCGTTGAAATACATCAAACTTCTTCTGAAATTTTAATTACATCCTACACAGACCTACTAAATTCTTAACTATATATTTCAAGAACAGAAATACCTGATGTAGGCCTTTAGCTATGTGGTTGAGGCGTTTGAGAACTTGGGATGAGAACTTTTGACACCAATCTGAAAGAAGCCAAAATAGCACTTATCATAAGTGGGGGTTGTTCCGTTCAAATAAACTCGTTTCAACGAAATACGAGATCCCTGAAAATACTCAACCAAAGATGGCTCAGCAAACATGTGACAGTCGAAATTACTCAGGGTCGTAGTAAGGTTTGGTTCCCAAGGGTGTAATTGAACCTTATGAGGTGATTGACCGCGAAAAGGAGACCGCCTGGCACTTCCCAATGTTCAAATGCAGCTCGTTCAAGGTACACAGACTCCGAATGGCTGACGGCATACGAGCGGTCCCGAAGGCGGTGAAAGCGATTTTTTCCTGTTTACAAAATGTACCAGCGGTCCCGCGTGGGGCAGAGGTTGCGGACGGGTGATAACATAATCGGTCCCGTCCCCAATCCACCGATTTATTATAATTACTAAGAGTTTTGTTCTTTCCGTGAAGAATCCACTTTTAGGGCGGTGTTCACGTGAGTAAAGAATATGGGATAATTTTTTGGTGGAACCGTACTTCTAGGGCTGACACAGAACGGGACCGCTCGTACATCAAGGGCTGCACCTTATGGGACCGCTCGTACATCAAGGGCATCACCGCATGGGACCGCTCGTACATCTGGGTGATATCACGAGCGTTCCCAAATTAGGTAATGGTTACTTATCGCTGTTTGCAAAATATATGAGCGTTCCCGACCTCGAACTAGGGCTAAGGTTCAAAGATGTATGACCGCTCCCGTCTAAATTTGGGTTAACAGCACAACCGTTCCCGATAAGCAAAATTTAGTCACTAGGTAATACCTACCGAATTTTGTCGGAAATTTCAGCTCTTGCAATAATGTAGTAGGTTCCTATATTATTAATGCAGACCGTCCAGACGGCAATAGGTACATAAACAGGTGAAGAGAAAAACGGTCAGATAACTTTAGCCGAATTCACCAAAATTACCAGCCAGATTCTTGAAAATGTTCCCATTTTATCGTTTTTTTGTTTTTGTTTTTTCTGTACACTATTCTGACAACACCTAATGTTTGCCTGTACTAAAACCAGTACTTTTAAACCACAATGTTTTATTATTTCTTTCAGTGGTTCCTTACTGAGTTCTTTATTGGGAACGGTCATACATATTGCCTGCACAACCCGGGAACCGTCATACATCGTGGCCAGCAGAGTAAGGGAACATTCACTCAGAATGACTGTGATGGAGGGTGACAACAACGGGAATGCTCATGCATACTATTATAGCTCTGGGCACGTTCGTGTGTGCGCCCCTACATCTACAGATGGCACAGAACGGGACCGCTCGTACATCTAGGGCTGCACCGTATGGGACAGCTCATGTATATACTGATTGGGGCATGGGGCTGCTCGTACAAACACCCCTCCAAAGACTCCAGACAGAAAGCCTCCATGATGTGTTGTTGAAAGATCAAAAGATTAATGACAATCGATGTACCAGCCATGAACCCATACTGCTTGAGAGAAAAGTAAGGTTGTATACAAAGTGCAATCTGGGTGATGATAATCCTCTCGAGGAGCGGTATAGTGGATAGAGAGCCTGATCGGCCGATACTCGTCGATCTGGGACTTGTTACTGGACTTCGGAATTTGTGTCACAAAGGACTCTTTTCGCCGATAAGGCACCAATCCCAAAGCAAGCGAACAGACAGACAGGCTTGACAGAGGAACAGACAAACTATTGGTGCAGTTTCTCAACATGATAGGTAAAACGCCATCCGGCCCCATCCCCTTCCTTGGATCGACAGACTTCAACTCACCCCTGACCAGCTCAATCGACAACTCGATATTATTCATTGAGAAAAAATGGATCAGACAACCGGAAGGCCGGGTGTATACTGATGAGAAATACCCAGGGAAGAGGTTGGCAATATTCGATGTATTGTCTGCTGTAGTTGATCCCAGCTGCATTACGTTAGGCAAGGAAGATGAAGCATGCTTATAGTTCACATGATTTCAAAAAGCTTTTATGTTCGTTTTGACAGACGCCTGGACCGATTCGGTGTACTGCAAGAACAGTTCCCTACGCATGGGTTTACATGCTCTACGAAGCTGTGCAAATATTTCATATCGTAAGACGTTCAGGTGGTTTTGTACCTTTTTTGTGCTAGACTTTTTCTTGCTAATAATGCCCTTCGCTATTAACCACCTGGGAAATAGGTTTTTTCCTGTGGTACGAGGATCGAACTAATTAACAGCATAATTTAATACTGTATATAACACGTCAATAGCTTCCAGAAAAGCTAAGCTATCGCAGAAATCCCAGTCATTGTCGTGAAGAATTCGCCCATAGCTATGAAATCCGCTTTTGGGAAGTTGTACATAAATTATGATGGATCAAATATTGCATCAGTGTCACTGGCAGTGAACATGTTATAAGGCATTCAAAAGTGGGATGATCAGTATCGAGCTTCAACACAGACACCAGTAAGACATAAGTCCAATGTATTAACCGAGGGATTCTTCAAATTAAGACTGCTTAAAGCTGTGTAAATTTTTTATTCAGCCACTATGCGAGCCTTATAATTTATATTTGTGCCGCAGACCGGTAGCTCAGAGTTTACTTCCCAATGCAAGCTAGGCACATTTGAATCGCCGGTTACCAATCCGTTCAATTTCGCTGGCATATTTCTCCAGATAAACTGATGAGCAGTAAGAGGGCAAGCAGACACAGCCCCTTCCTGGTGGTTTGGTTGAATAATTTTAGGGATCCCACCGACATACTTAACGGTTAGATTTTGCTCACCTGCAGTGATACGAGCGTTTAGCTCCTTACGCAAATCATCAAGGCACTGTCGTTCCAATTTAGTACGATCCAATATTGTACGGTCGCGGATTAGCAGCTCGGTTCTCGAACAAAATTCTGACAACAACAATGGGGTCATTGAACCTTACCAGTAAGGATTTGGCTGAATTAGGTCTGACGATACGAAATACTCGTAGTTTAAAAATATTCTGTTCGTCGTTCACAGAGAAAGCCGACACGGATTCTTCGCTCATTCTGGCAGGAGAAGTAGTTGCGAAAGATTCGGGAACATCGTAAAATATTAAATCACATTTTCTTCCTTGTTTCATAAATTTCAGAAACAATATCCTCAAAGGGAACATTGCCAGAGTTAAGCCCACTACGCTGAACCAAATTCATTCCACCTTTCATCAAGGTGCCGATATCTGCCCTGATTTCATCAATCTGCTGAATGGTTTCAGTGACCCTAAGAGAGATGCTTTCTTGAAATGTTACAAATATAGCTTCAAGGTCAGATTTAGATACGACTTCCGCAGCCGGAGGAGGAATAGTTTTGCAATTCGATAATTCGCATTCGTTAGGCCAGTACAAGCATAATGATATTTAGTGCCACACGAAACAGCGAATCTAATCCTTATCAAGTAAAGATTCGTTAAACCAGCCAAATCACATCTTGATCAAGAGCCTAAACATTACAAGTATACTTGATATACATATCGTACTCCAACCCGAGATAAGGTAATCAGCATCTCACCATGCCTTTATCGCGGATCATAAATGAAGACGACGAACAGCCACGGAGATGCAAGCGATGCGATAGAAACGAAAAATTGTTTGAATAAAGGACAGCGATGCAGTGAGACGACAAACAGCGGTAGACTTCTCAGGATCTGACGAGCAGCTATTAGGAGGGACAGGCCAGGAGGGATCACTAGCCGAGACACTCGTTTTGCACAAATAGAAAATAAACATCGCCACATTATTCGGCGTGAAGAAACACATTAAAATCATGCATCACACTTGATAGATTACTGCCCCCACGAAACTTGGCTATTGCGCACTTGAAAATTCGAATGAAGGGTCATTTTTTTCATGAAATTTTACGTAGAATTCGAATCTGCAATAAAAAATAGGGGTTCACATTTGAAAACACGAAGTTAGTGTACATTGGTACATTTGGTATTGTACATGTTGGTACAAAAATACCATATTCAGATTCTACGCAAAACCTAACGCAACATGGTAACGCAAAAAGTGGGAGTTACCATTTGCATTTTTTTTCAAAACCCCCAGTTAAGGGAGATATTTCGGTGGGCATCACACATCAAATTCTGACCCATAAATTAAGATGATGCAGAAAAAACTGAATTCATTTTCGAAAATTCACGTCTTGCAAAATTTTGGTCCCACTGCAATTCCGTATTCACTCAAAAATTTGCTTAAATCACCATGGCATTAATGAAGTAACAGTTTCAAAACTAGTTCAAAAGATTTCATGAGTATCTTGACATTATTAGTATTTCCCAGTTATAATATGTGTGTATATATATTATGCATACACACATATACAGTGTGTCATTCCAGAAGATATCTGAAATTGGCTAGGAAATAGAGAATTCAAAATTTCGCCAAAAGGGTTGTAACGGCAAGTGAAAGGATTAGTCCGAAGATGAGGAATTTTCTGTAATAGATTGTGCGCCAAATTTTAGTTTCTCCTGGTCAAAGTAGGCAAGAAACGTTACAAGTAGCTAAAAGTCACCAACTTTGAAATTCGCTCATGTAGTCATACCATGGCCTTCTATGCCATGACTGACAGCTATTTATCAGGGAGGCTACCTACCTACCTAGCTGATTATCTGTGCCTCCCAACGTGTAGCCCTCAACAGTAGAAACGGTACCTATACGATTCCACAAAAGTAAATTGCCTGAAGACCCCAGAAGAAAATGGCCAGAAGATTGCGATATTTCAATAAGGCTTTGGCTGACTTTGGCAGTGCGTTTCAGTCCCAATTCCGACGGAGTTTTCTGCTTCTACACAATCCGTTTCAGCCTGGGGAATTAGTGGCAAGTTGCAGAAAGAATTCTATTGATAATTTTAGCAATGATAGGGCTATCAAAGTAGCTCAGCTCATCAGAATTATTGGTTTTTATCAGTCCTCATCGTCACAACCACATCACCCTGTTACTCGAATTAGGAAGCGTAGTCTCTTAAATTAATAAATTTTGATCAAATTGAATTCATCTTCGGGTGGTATGAAAATACGTTTAAATTTATTGTTAAGGCTAAGCAATCATAAATACACCATACATAACCACAGAACGTCACTAATTATACGAGCATGAATAACTGAATTTATATTGGTGTCCGGTGACTTACAGGTCTAAAGGCATATACTGCCTATGCCCCATAGACCTGTGAAGAATATGTCGTCGAGGTTTTTCATTTTCATGTTTCATCAAGATATGATATGACGATGATTACGTATTGTTGAATGTGAATGTGAATAGGTTACGTGATTGAAAGGTTTTCTTAAATAAATTGGTAGTTAATATTCAATGTTACTTCGAATTCACCATCTCAATATTAAATGACAAACAACAGGTTGTAAGGATGGGATCAAGAACTGCAATGGCCTCAATTCTGAACTTTGAAGACCTCCCAAGCATGGTAAACTCGCATATCAAAGTCCAAATGGCAACTTCTGCTGGTTCTCCCAAGGCTATTTGACTAGAGCTGGGGAGTTCTTGACTGAACTACTCTTGAAGAACTAACTCCGCCAACTGAACTGCTCCTTGTCTTAGTTCACTTCACTGAATGTTCGGTCACTATGACCACGGAGTAAAATAATCAAGGACCCAGTGTATGGAGATGGATACTGGACGTAGGAAGGGGGAACTAAAGAACCATTGTTCTGTGCATTATGAACTAAGAACTAAATAACTATTCTCACTCACTCTCAGGGCGGCTGAAGCGCTTCATGACTTGTGAAGCGCTAAACATCCGTGATCTTCTAACAAATTGGTGTCAGAAGTGGGATGGAGAACGACGTTAGTGACTGTAATGGGAGATTGTTGCGAAGTGGCCGAGTGATTACCAGCGATCCCGCTAATGATCCTAACATACCGGTCAATGTTGCTGCTGAGGGTTTAGAGGCGGATCTGAGGCGTACTCTCATGAGTGAAGTGCGGAACGCGTTGCGCGAATTTTACCAAGATATCCGCATGGAAGTCCGCGGGGTAGGTGTGCACGCCCCACAGCCAGCCCAGGAGCAGGCAGCTCCAGTAGCCATTCTGGCCGATGCTGAAGGAGGTGGGATTCGTCCTGTGCTCGCAGGCTGCTTCAAGCCTTTCAAGTTCGACAGTACCACACCTTGGGACGATTATCGCACCCATTTCGATACTGTTGCGCAGATCAATGGTTGGGATCAGGGTATGATGGGATCAGCTCTCGCCTCTTCCCTTAACGGTGCTGCGCTTTCTGTCCTAACCGAGCTGGTAGGGTCACACAACTACGATGAGCTCGTTGCTGCATTGGAATCCCAGTTTGGTGACTCGAACCGTGCACAACTTTACATAAACAAGTTGAGGGCCCGTGCCCAGCTCCCGGGAGAAGATATTTCAGCGTTTGCTAGGGTGTTTCGTGTGCTGGCCCGGAAATTTTGCCAGGAGCATCCCGGGAATCTATAGATCTTGTGGCTTTGTCACAGTTCACCGAACGTTTAAGTGACAAGAAGGTTCGCGAGCTTGTTATGCTGGGTGATTCGCGGGATTTAGAGTCGGCCCTTTGTTTGGCTCTACGAAGTGAAGCCGCTGTTCTTCGGGCACGGAACGTAACTCCTAAAGTGGTTCGTGCCACCGAATGGGAATGGGGGAGAAAAAGGGGTGGAGACTGTCAACCCAGCATCTCGTGAACCTAGGGGAAGGCTAAGCTCAAAGCCTTCTGGGGGATTGGTCTGCTGGCGATGTGATGCAGTCGGCCATACTGTCCGAGACTGTCCAACAAAAGTAATGATTTGTTGGAGGTGTGACGCTGTGGGCCATGGTGTAAGAGAATGCCCCTCCGAGCTGGGAAACGGACAGCGGTCCTAGGCAGGGGGCAGCCTGGAACACGCAAGCACACCGAACCCCACAACCAGTCTGTGGAACCAACGATCATTTGCCGGGTTAGCTCAAATGCCTCCATCGTTGTCAAGGGCTCCATCAATGCCCGTCCCTGCTCATTAGTCGTGGACACATGAGCCATGGTGACGATTGTCCGGAGAGGAATTGTCGACGTGGCCACCCGCATGGGCGGACTGACCAACTTGATGACGGTGACGGGGGCAGAAATTCCGGTGGACGGAACATCCACAGTGGAAGTAGGGTTGGGGGAAAAGGGCAAACGGATGCATGAAGTTTACGTGGCAGACATCCAAGATTATTGCATCCTTGGCATGGGCTTTTTAGTGGCAACTAAATGTAAAATCGATGCAGCCTCCAAAACAGTAGAAATTGAAAGCGAGCAGAGGCGAGGCGCTGCTGTCGGGACAGTGGAGGAGGGAGACAATGATACAGAAGGGACAATGGTGGAAGGGGAACAAATACTGACAGGACTCTCAATCTTGGAGGAGGGTAAACCTTGGTTCGACCACGTAGAAGACCTCATAGCCCGAGCAAGCAAAGGTCTAAGCGACAATCAGCAGCAACAAATGGCGGAGTTGGTACAGGAGTTTGCGGATGTGTACGCAGCTCACAAGCAGGAACTAGGAAGCAGTGACGGAGTAGAGCATGAAATCCTAGTAGATCCAGATGTCCCCATTAGACAGAGCCCACAACGAATACCACCACACAGGCTAGCCGAAGTGGACAAGATGGTGAAGGACATGGAGGAAGCAGGGGTCATCGAGGCATCCAGTAGTCCATGGCCAAGCCCAATTGTGCTGGTCAAGAAGAAGGATGGTAGTACACGATTCTGTATTGATTACAGGCGTCTCAACAATGTCACAAGGAAAGATGCACACCCATTACCACATATTGATGACCTGCTGATAGCAACAAGGGGTAGTTCATGGTTCTCTTCGCTCGACCTCCAAAGCGGGTATTGGCAAATCCGTATGAAGGATGAGGACCGTGAGAAAACAGCCTTCTGCACCCCAAGAGGTCTGTGGCAATTCGGAGTCATGCCATTTGGCTTGTGCAACGCCCCAGCAACGTTTCAGCGGGCTATGCTACGCCTTCTCCACCGACTGATACGGCAAGGCTGGGTAAGAGTCTACCTGGATGATGTGCGGATTGATGCTAAGACTTTTGAGGACATGCTGGAGTGGCTTAGGGAAATCTTCCAGCTGTTTCGAGAGCATGGCCTCCGGCTGAATGCAACAAAGTGCGACCTCTTCCGCCGGAGTATTGCATACTTGGGTCATGTCATTTCGGAGCAGGGCGCCCATACAGATCCAGCAAAAACAGAGCAAGTAGCAAACTGGCCGACCCCTGCCTCAACAAAGGATGTCCGGAGCTTTGTGGGTTTCTGTTCTTACTACCGGCCATATGTCCAAACCTTTGCTCAGATAGCAGGACCATTATACCAGCTGGAACAGGTCAAGGGGGGGTTTGTATGGACGGAGGAAGCCGCGAAAGCCTTCAAGGAATGGAAGGCAGCCTTGACGCAGGCTCCAGTGCTTGCACATGCGGACCCCTCACTCCCATTTCTGTTGGACGTTGATGCAAGCGGACGGGCTATTGGGGCTGTGCTATCACAGCATCAGGACGGGGAGAGGGTTGTGGCGTACTTTAGTCATTGTCTGAGCCCGGCCCAACGGAGCTATTGTGTGACCCGTAGAGAATTGTTAGGGTTGAAGAAAGCACTGACGCACTTCCGCCAACTATGGACTTGACAATGGGACTCCAGTGACTGTACGGACAGACCATGCCTCGCTAAAATGGTTGAGGAACTTTAAGCAACCAGATGGCACGCTGGCTCGAAGACCTGGCCGCATACAACCTGCAAGTAGAATACAAGAAAGGAACTGCCCATGCGAATGTGGATGCGCTCTCCAGAAGACCATGTGTAGTGCAGGCCTGCAAGTACTGTGCAAGGCAAGAGGAGAAGGATGCGCAATCTGATGTTAGGGGTATAGGACTGGAGACAGACCCTGAGTGGGAAATGGAACAAAAACAAGATCCACACCTGGCACAAGTGAGGACTTGGGTACAGCAAGGGAAGCGTCCTGACTGGGTGAAAGTTTCTGCCTGTGGACCAGAAGAGAAAGCACTCTGGGCAATGTTGAGCAGGCTGAGCCTGGTGGACGGAGTGCTGACTCGTGGTTGGGAGAATGAGACGGGAACACGGAGTGTACGTCAGATCCTCGTGCCACACCAATGTCGGCGTATGGTCCTAGAGGTGGCTCACAACTTGGGACACTTTGGAGCAAAACGGATGACATCAAGCTTACGGAGGCAATTCTATTGGGTTGGCATGACACGCGATGTACGAGAATTTGGGCGGAGCTGCGACATCTGTGGAAGTCGAGGGAGAGCGCCTGGGAAGAAAGCGCCGCTACAGTCCTGTACAGTCAGAGCACCTTCTGAATGGTTGGCTGTAGATCTGTTAGGGCCATTCCCCCGGTCTGCGAGAGGTAACAGCTACCTTGTACTGGTGATGAACTATTTTACAAAATGGCCAGAAGTCTTCCCAGTGCCAGACGCCACTGCAGAGACGGTAGCCGGGGGGTTGGTCGAGAATGTTGTGGCTCGATTTGGAGTTCCCTGAGAGCTACACACAGACCAAGGGCGCATGTTTGAAGCAACCCTGTTTGGTGAGGTGCTGAACCTCTTAGATGTTCGGAGAACAAGGACGACTGCTCTAAGACCACAGAGCGATGGAATGGTCGAACGGTTCAACCGCACGCTCAAGGAGATGCTATCCAAACGGGTGAATGACCACCAGAGGGACTGGGACGACCACTTGCCACTGGTCTTACTTGCCTATCGAGCGTCAGTGCATCAGGCCACTGGGTTTTCCCCTGCACATCTAACGCTGGGGAGAACACCCATGTTGCCCACAGCACTGCTAACGGGGGTGCCGCCGAAGATGGGGACGACATCAGGCTATCCACAAACACTCGCCGTGGCGTTGGATGGAGCACATGAGGTTGCCCGGCACTCCTTGGAGCAGGTGGCAGAAGATGCCAAGTGCCGGTAGGATGTGCGAGCTCAAACCCCACGTTATGACTTGGGCGCCCAAGTCTGGTTGTACAACCCGCACCGGCAGAAAGGGCTTATGCCAAAATTACAACGGCCTTGGCTGGGACCCTGTGTGGTCCAGAAACAGCTCTCGGACGTGGTGTTTCGGGTGCAGCTACCTAACAATAAGAAGCGGGTGGTACACGCTAATCACCTGAAGCCTTACCACCATCCCATGGAGGAGGAGGGGGTGTAGTGTTAGGAGCGTAGCTCCTACGTAATTATTAATGATGTTTCTTGATTGATGGTTAGAAAAGTTGTTGTTGGTCTTGTGTTATGATGATTTGTGTTCTGTCTTGAAAATACAACTTGTGAAGCGCTAAACATCCGTGATCTTCTAACAATAGGAACGATGGATACTACATGAGGAGTTAATAGTATCCACTGAACGATAGTTCCTTTAGTTCATTCAGATGGGGTGGATTAATACTAACTGAGGAGTTTATAGTATCCACTGGACGATAGTTCCTTTAGTTCATTCAGATGGGGTGAATTAATACTACTTGAGGAGTTTATAGTATCCACAGAACGATAGTTCCTTAGTTCATTAAGAGTTATTTAGAAAGGAGTTAGTTCAGATGGGGTGGATACTACATGAGGAGTTTAGTATCATGACAGTTCAAAGGAATACGGAACTAAGTTGGTACCTACCTATCTTATATCTTCGTTCTCGTTCAGTGTTCCTGTGATACGAAAAGGAACTGGAATGAACTACTGAACTAACTCAAAAGAACTACTCCTTTCAAGGAGTGAACTAACTGAAATTGAGTCCCACAAATGAACTACTCTTACCCACCACCATATTTGACTAAGGTTTTGACTGACTACGTAGCTCATTACGTTATTATCAGCTACACATCTTTAGCAGTTTCCGATGCAACGCTACTACGTTCGTATTAGCGAATTTTCGAAGAAAAGGAAGCTATTGTTCTCGGTCCAAAATTTTTAAAACTCGAATTTCCGAAAGATTTTTATACCTGAATTCACTGCCGAAAGACACCAAAAATTATATATATATATATATATATATATATATATATATATATATATATATATATATATATATATATATATATTATATATGTATGTGTCATTCCAGACGATAACTCTCGAATGAATTGAGATAAAAAGTTCAAATTTGCACGAAAAATCTGTCTTGGCAATCGACAGGCTAAGTTCGAAGATGGGCAGAATCGGGTCACTCTAAGGGGGAGTTTTGGGGAATTTTAGGGGGGGGGGAAATTACCCATAAATTCCCAAAATGAAAAAGTCTGACAAGTGACACCTCATTTTAAAGGTTTTTGTACGCTGAACACGATGGTGAAATCAGAATTGCGATATCTCATTCCATTCTCAAACTGGAGCACTTTGAAGATGAAGGAACGTGGTTATTTCTTGAGATGTTCTTCCTGGTTCGTCTGCTCTAATCTGATAACGGAATGGGATATCGCAATTCTGACTTCACCATCGTGTTCAGCGTTGGAAAATCTACAAACCGAGGTGTTACTCGGCAAAAAATGGAACAAAAAATTTTTTACGTATCCAATACCTACTCTTCTGCTATTCAAAACATTTTTGATTTCCCCCTCCCCCTCCTTCCACCCCAAATTTTACTTTGCGTAAAACTACTCCTGTTTTAATTTTGTATGGTATCAAGTTGGGAAAACATTGGCCGAAAATTAATTTTCAGAAAATTTTAGGCGGAGGAGGAAGATGCCGAAAACTTCGAAAATTTGCTCTTATAGCCATGCTGCATGACTGTGGTTTTTTTAAGATTATTCTCTTTTCCGGTACCGAAGGATCACCAGAATTTTTTCGAATACATAAAACATAGAATGACATGGTGTCACACAACACGCAGGGGGCGTTGAATAGTAATATTTTTCGAGGTTCATAGCATCTATATTTCACGTGTTTCAACTACTATAAGTATCGTAGACTTCTGTCCATTACAATGACGTGTGCAAGGCAACTTTCGAGTTTTCCTAATAACCAATTATGATCCGTGGCTACGCAGACGAATCATTTTCATAAATCTCCGCGCCCAGATTGTGCCCTATAATTTTCACGGTAAGTAAATTGCAGTAACAGTAGCGACTGCACATACATACAAATCAAATCCTTGTAAAGGATATGTTTCCGTTTCCGTTCCTTGTAACGGAAACATATGCTTTCCGTTACAAGGATTTGATTGTACGTATGTGCAGTCCCCTATCTGTATTACTATATAAGTCCGATTCCGTCGTTCTGTCCGTTTAAGCACAATCACAGTCAAACGCCTGAACCGATTCGTTCGAGTCTTTTTGCATCGGACTCATGGTCACTGCCCGATGGCTGCAGGCTATGGTAGAACCGTGTGAGCACCTGTGCTCAACTTCTAAACGGCTGAACTGATTTCGATGGAAATTTTTGCATCCTGCTCTGGTGGAGGGGGGGGGGGGGGGATAAATGGTGGAGTCCCGATGTCAGAATCTACTTTTACGCGTGTAATGCCTGGGAAATTACAGAAAACTTCACAGCCTGAAGGGCTAAACCAAACTGGTTGAAAGTTGGACCCTTCAAGGTGGAGTGTGGGGATAAAGACTCGCACACACAACACTTGACAACTCATACTTCACATGCGCAACAGGCTCCAGCGGAATCCAGACGAACTAAAAATTCCCTGTGACACCATCCTCTCGTGAACACCTACGTACAGAGGGGCGAAGAGGAAGCTTTAGATGGACGGTGAACTGTGATAAAAGTCACCTACGAATATTATGGCGTCAAAACAAGACGTTCAACACCTGCGGGTGGCGGGCATGACATCCACATTCGCCTGGGAAACCACATTTTTCTGCAACTGAACCGGATTTTGCAACTAAACTCGTTGCATTTCGAGAATTTTCCTTTTCCTTTCTTGCAATCGTTTTTGTGCGCTTGCACCTTTAGCAATTAAGGGCGTTCTAAAGATTTCACGTTTATGTATGCGCTGATGGGAGTTAGGTACTGGTAATATGGTAGACCTGCAATTGAATTCAAAAATTCAGCTAATTTCGACAATTTTCGAGTTGGTATGATAGCCGCTCAAGGGTGCCATCTTTGCGCATGTCTAGAAAAACGTCGAATGGGTTGGCAGTATCTTCACACACCGTCACTTAGACCCATATGCCTAATTCATTGATGTAGTTATCAGCAAGTCATACGGTGTATGGTACCATCCTACCCATTAAAAACGCTGCAAAGTCCTTGTCACGTGGGTTTATTATTCTTCACTGAATACGGAACAAGTGGGACCTCAGTGAAGAGACCCACAAAGCTATATCTGACGGTTTTAAACTCGAATATTAGGTTGCTATTTCTGACAAATTATCGATCCGCGAAACACTGAATTGTCTTGATTCACTTGTTGATACGACATCCTGTGTTATGTACCTATTATACGAATTTCTACTGTACAGGTTTTTGACCCATAAATATATTGAATTTTGAGAATCAAAACTTCGATAGAACCTCAATCCTTCACTCATTGGTCAAAATCAACTTCACATTTGGTCTCCTGCTCCCTAAAAATGATATCTCACAAGCCCAAGTTCACTAAAACCTCAAAAATACCGAATTTTGCACCAATTTTTCACCCGTAACACCCCTGGATGTTTTCCGATCGGGCTGCCGAGATAGGGGGACACAACTAGGACCCCAATGGAGCCTGTGTGCGAAAGAAGTATTTTTTTTAGACCGAAAATTAAGGGAGATACCGACGCCACGGTAGACGGTGGACGGACATAGCATTTTCGGAATCTACACACCACGAAACGTAAAAGAAAACATTTTGAGGGGGGGGGGGGGGGGTTGTTCAAAAAACATTTTTTCCGAACCGATACATAGTTGTATTATTCAGAGAATAATAAACCAAAACCACGCTTCAAATTTGTGTCAAACTTGGCCGACAAAAAAAGGGCTCGGATAAAACATTCTTCATTGATGAAAATAGTTGTTTGTCTAAAAAGTGGAAAATCGAACAATGGCTCTTGCTCGTGGAATAAAAAGGCCTCAGGTCATTGGAACTAGGTGTTTAAACGTCATTGTACATGTTTAAGTAGGCAGGAGCATGTCGGTCAATGTTTTCTGTAGCTACATGACATGATCTTTGAAACCCAGGTTCATGTTTATTATGACGCCCAGAAATTTAGTGCTAGAAGAAATATATAGGTATAGGAACGTGCTGCTCCGCATCACATTGGGAATGGAAATCGTAAAACAGCGAGCGCTGGAGAAAAGAAGGATATAAAGCGATGAAGAATATGACAAACGTTGAAATCTAGCGATGAATTCGGAGTGCTCTGAAATATTACAATACCTTAGGTACCTACCTGTTTTTCCGAACAATCGCTACAACTAACATACTACTCGGTCAATCCGTAGGTATATATAGGTAAATAATGATATGATAGATTGGTTAGGTGTTCCATACGTATTAATTTTAGTTGTACATTTTGAATGGAAAGTACCTACCTAGGGCAGGAAGGGGTTATACAGGTTGGGTATGATAATATTTGAAAACAGTTTTATGAAGCGTTTAAGGCCCAAACAACCCTGTTGGAAACGACTGGTTAGTCTTCCATCTTCAAATTATGTCACAATCATAATGCATATTATGAACTGATGGTTCATTAATAATTAAATTCAGTTATGCAAGAAAGTGAATCAGTATTATAGTCAAGTTATAAAGAAAAACGTTATCTGAGTTTTGCCGTTAGTATCCTCAAATGGTAGCAAAACGATATGTACCTACCCAAAAAGGTCGAGCCCGAAAAATGAAGAACTTCAACATTAATTTTTTTTTTCTTTTTTTCGGTTCAGCCGAAATGCCAACTCCTTCTTATTTTAGTTATTGACGGTTTGCCTCTCTATTGGGTTTCGCCTATTAGGAAATTATGATAGTATTCTCCTTCTAGTACATCTGTTTCGAGTGCTTGTTCCAATGCCAGTTCAATTAAAGCGCTTAGTAGCAGAAAAGACGACAGACAACCCTTTCCCCAAACAACCCTTCATAGGTGTTTTGGTAAACTTAGTAATTCGAACTTTTGGTTTATTATTCTGTGAATAATACACCTATGTATTCGCTCAGCAAAAAATTTTTATAACACCCCCTCAAATTTTTTCTATTCCGTTTCAAGGTGCGTAGATTCCAAAAATGCAATGTCCGTCCGCCGTCCGCCGTCCACTGTATCACGTGTACAGGCTTCATTTTCAGTCTAAAAAATTCGTTCTTTCGCACACGTGCTCCAATTGGGCCCTAGTTGTGTCCCGAAACTTTTCAGCCCGATCGGAATATATCCAGGGGTGTTATGAGTGAAAATGTGTATACAAATAGGTAGGATTTGTAATTTTAATGTACTGTTGTATTATGGGGCCCTGCCCTAAAGCAGTGTGAATAAAGAAAGTTTAAAGTTTAAAGTTTAAAGGTACTTTTTGTGTTTTAGTAACATGAGCTTTTGAGGTATCGTTTTCCATGTTTTTGGGGACGAGAAGACCGAATATGGAGTTGATTTTGACCAAGGAGCGGAAAATTGAGGTTGTACCAGATGTTCAGCTCCCAAAATTGATTTTTTATGAGTCAAAAACCTGCGAAATCGTCTGAAATCACCATCAATTTGTAGAATAACACTAGAAAAAGTGTCACCACGTGGATCAAGACAATTGAATGAAACTATCATTGATCAAAGATAATTTGAAAAAAAAAAAACCACAGTCATGCAGCATGGCTATAAGAGCGAATTTTCGAAGTTTTCGGCATCTTCCTCCTCCGCCTAAAATTTTCTGAAAATTAATTTTCGGCCAATGTTTTCCCAACTTGATACCATACAAAATTAAAACAGGAGTAGTTTTACGCAAAGTAAAATTTGGGGTGGAAGGGGGAGGAGGGGAAATCAAAAATGTTTTGAATACCAGAAGAGTAGGTATTGGATACGTAACAAATTTTTTGTTCCATTTTTTGCCGAGTAACACCTCGGTTTGTAGATTTTCCAACGCTGAACACGATGGTGAAGTCAGAGTTGCGATATCCCATTCCGTTATCAGATTAGAGCAGACGAACCAGGAAGAACATCTCAAGAAATAACCACGTTCCTTCATCTTCAAAGTACTCCAGTTTGAGAACGGAATGAGATATCGCAATTCTGATTTCACCATCGTGTTCAGCGTACAAAAACCTTTAAAATGAGGTGTCACTTGTCAGACTGTTTCATTTTGGGAATTTATGGGTAATTTCCCCCCCCTAAAACTCCCCAAAACTCCCCCTTAGCGTGACCCGATTCTGCCCATCTTCGAACTTAGCCTGTCGATTGCCAAGACAGATTTTTCGTGCAAATTTGAACTTTTTATCTCAATTCTTTCGAGAGTTATCGTCTGGAATGACACATACATATATAAATATATAAATATATAAATATTTAAATATATATATATATATATATATATATATATATATATATATATATATATATATATATATATATATATATATACATACATACATATAATTTTTGGTGTCTTTCGGCAGTGAATTCAGGATGGTCTGATACGGATTTTGGTATAAAAATCTTTCAGAAATTCGAGTTTTAAAAATTTTGGACCGAGAACAATAGCTTCCTTTTCTTCGAAAATTCGCTAAAAGGAGCTACCTAATTCAAGTTTTGGGGGCCAAAATTAGTGGAAACCACCAGAAATAGCTATTTCAATTATATTAAATGAAAGAAACAATAAATAAACAGCCAGCATTTCTGAAGGTATGTCTAATAGAATAATAAACCCATGTGACAAGGACTTTGCAGCGTTTTTTCAATGAACGTCAGCTTCTACAAACATCCAGCTCGTCTGGTTATCGCTAGTTGAGTTTTTAACTGTCATGAGTGTACTATTAAAATGCATAATTCGTTTCTGCGTTTTTATTCTGCTTATTCGAATTTTTTCATCCACCCCGCTGATTCAAACCCGCTCTAATAGGTACATCATAAAACCTGATTATCGACATTTGACTGTACCATCAGCGATCATACAAGTTTTCAGTAGGTAGTTTTCGATTAGACACAGACTTCTGTGGATATAAAAGTGGAGGAATCAATCAGGTATCACATCGGCTCCAAAGTCCACTTCCAAGTTTTGAGTTAAATATACGGATAGGACCGTACTTGAAATTTTCATGTATTGCACCTAAAGTTGGCACGTGCTCATCGATTTGGAATGAGAGCTGTTGAAAAACAATATTATTGTAGAACTATTTCATGTTCATAAACTGCAAATTTATTCGTTCACTATCTGTTTGATTTGATTTTGTTCTCCCCACGTCTGTTCCAGGTGATGAGTTGGGACTGCATGAATGGAATACGGCTCAAGTAAGGATGAGTGCCCCCACCGCGACGACGACGACCACCACCAACAACAATAATAACAATAACATAAACAATAACAACAACAACAATAATGTTAACAAGCCATCGGCAGCCAAACGTCAGGTCCGGAGGGGGGGAAAGCCTCCTCCGGACCGACCGCAGAGGGCACTCTTCTGTCTCACACTCAAGAACCCTTTAAGAAAAGTCTGCATAGATATAGTAGAATGGAAGTATCCTTTTTATCAAACTTTTTATGTACTACACCTACCTGGTTAGCTGACCAAATATCAATTTGTATCTCTGCGAGCGGGGAAGACATTTCAGCAAAAATTTGTTAGAATGAAATTTTTAACAGAGCCTAATTACATACAGACCCTAAATGAACAAGAAGTACATAGGAAGTTAGCAAATCTGTCCGTGCAGGACGTCTCTATGTACTGCGCAATGAGCCAAACATTAAATAACACAGGTGACTCAGCAGTCACGGCTCCCAATGGTTCATAGCTTACTGCTGACTCGGGCTCCCAGAAAATACGAAACGCTTGGTTCTGAGCTTACTGCTAAATATCACTCTCAAATGGACTTGAATCCATTACCAGATTTATCTAGCGGGAAACAATGTGCCTCGGGGGGAAAAAAGTTCCGCTTATACGTATCGTTTACAAACAAAATGACCTGACAAAATCGCACTAACGCCGTTGGGGTTTGTCCATATTCTACGAAGCAGGAAATGAAAAAATAAATGTTCCACTAAGGCAATTTACGGTAATTTAATATCAATTTTTGTTGGTTTTTAGTCATATTTAACACTTAATGAGAAAAGCTGACTCCCAAAAACTCAAATTTGACTTTGATTTTTGAAACACAGTCCGATGTTGTACAATACACAAGTAATTGAAGAAATTCATCAACTAAATTTGAGTTGGAGGAAAAAAGTGAGGACCCAAAACTATTTAACTAGTTTCCCACCACAACAGAGGACAGTCGTACACTGTTCGGGGGTAAATTCAGTTGATTTTTATCTCGAAAGCTCTGTCCTGATTCATCAGAAAGCTTCCCTGAAAGTCTGGCGGACATCAGGCAAATATTAAGTAGTATGCGAGTGGGTGAGTGGACTCCGTTCTGCAAGAGATCAATGTCGGGACCAAAAAATAGTGGATCTGTGAGTTTTTTGGAAAGTGAGTATCACGATTGGGATTTCCAGAAGGTACCTAACTACAAAATTGCCAGTAGCTCGATTGGCTTTCTGGGTCTCACTAAGAATCAATTTGATAACGCCATCCATCGAATGCAATGAACAGTTAATTCGTAAACTTTCCTGGCTCACGAAACCACTTGACATATTGTCCACATTTTGAGTTAATCTCAAAGATGAACAGGTCAACTTTAGGCAAACCATAGAGGCGAATACTATTCTGAAAGTATTTTCAATAAATTAATGGACCATTCGGTTGCAGGAGGTAAAGTTCTTCATCTAATTCAAAATTATCAAGAGATTGTAAGAAAGCCAGTGTACGATACCTTCGAAAGTAGCAACTGTCGATCTTCACATCAATGCCATATTTTCCGGAAATAGAATTCAAGTAGGGAATCTTATTTACATAAGACAAATCATTAGCGTTGTCAGTCTTTATCAGGATACTATCGTAGCGATAAGCTGAATAGATTCGCCGTTTTCAAGAACAAATTCATCAGTCCACCTACCATTTTCCCGTTCACCATCACACAACCCTCTCCAAACGTCGTCTATGTAGGATACAAATTATACCCCTTGTGACCTCGAATTTATAACAACAGGCCTAAGTAAAATTCATACAAATTTATAACATCCAAGTTCAAAAGTTACGAATTCACAGCTGAATAATCTTATCACAGGAAGATTGGCTTCACTAGACGTTGTCTTATCAAAGCTTTGACTTTGATGTTCAGAGGAACATCTATTTTTGACTGACTATACGTTAATATTAACCAGAAGATTCGGAGGAATACGGTTTTTAGTTCGTATTTTTAACAACACTGGGTGAGTATCACAGCGATCGGTGTGGGGAGAGGGTAGGTTTCTCTTTCTCCCATTCTCCTTCCCCCCCCTGAAGTACTTGGTAAATCTATGGGGCGTACCTTTGGCCAGGAACTCCAGTTAGAGTTAGCCCGCCAAAACAGCACCGAGTAATTGATGATTTGTCGTACAATTATGAAAATCTGTAATTTTTCGTTTATGGAACTAAACATCGTTTGGCATCATCTCGATTTTTCTCCTCAGTATGTAACCTTATTAGATGGCTACCCACTAATTTGTGCATATTCGAAGTTATCAGGTACCAAATTCGATTCAAGCCCCTTGTCCACATCAGATCTTCGAACTTCGCCAAAACTGATATTAATCATTATGCAATAACGTAACGACGATTATATTATTCGGATTGAACCAGGCCAGCAAACTGATACTGTCGTGTGCACCCTTAACTGCTTTTCAGACCTTTCGAGTACCTGATTCTATTGACGATATTCGCGAACTGCGTCGCGCTAGCAGTATATACTCCGTATCCGTATGCTGATTCGAACAGCACCAATGCCTACCTGGTGAGTACGCCTGTGTCGAAATACACCGATGGTGTAATTTATGAATTCGAGTTAAGAACTGAGGACTCGGTAATTATATACAATTCACGATTCTTTTACTACGCCAATATAATGATAATGGTTCCTAATTCATATTTTCCTATTGCAGGAGAAAATTGAATACATATTTTTAGTAATTTTTACAGTAGAATGTGTTATGAAGATCATAGCTTATGGCTTCGTGGCGCATCCAGGAGCTTATTTAAGGAACGGATGGAATTTATTAGATTTTACCATTGTAGTTATAGGGTAAGTCTAACATTCTAATTTGTTAATATAATATATAACTACTTTTGCATACATCACTGTCATTGTTGAAGTTGCTGATATTGTCCAATTTGATGTGATTGAGTTGTCAAGTACCTAGAAAAAAATCTGATTGGTAAGGAATTTGTATGGTCACCTCCATTTTCAGAATGATAAGTACTGCCTTATCGAATTTAATGAAGGAAGGCTTCGACGTGAAAGCGTTAAGAGCTTTCAGAGTTTTACGACCACTGAGGCTTGTGTCCGGAGTGCCAAGTGAGTACTGTAATAACAAAACAAAAAAAAACCCCGTTACACAAAGCAAATTGACATTTAACTGCTCTTAATGACTATAAATAAGATCTTCGTTCACATGACCAACTACAAGATCATTCCATTACGTATCATTGCGAAATCTCACGGAACACAAGGTGGAGCACTCATTAGACTGTACCAATCAATAAATGAATGGCACTCTGTTGCAACTACTGTGATGGAGACAAAATTGTTCAGTCCACGCGTCCCACTTCGTTCTATTCTGCAATTCGACAATCTACTTCCCGTAATTATATTTCGGCTTCATAAATTAGAATCCAGCTAATATGAATCATAAATATATTGTTGTTAAGTCAGTAAGGTAAGCGATCACGAATATATTTCTGACAACAGAAACTGTGAGTTTAACTCCCAAAATTAGACTACATAGACCTTTCGGCGTTTTCGCTCTTTGCTTCATCAACAAGCCAACCACCGGTGCAATACATTAGAAAAAAAAGAGAAAAAGCGCACTGTGCAAAAAATGCTTATGGCTTCGCCCTCCACAGATGAAATATCAACAAACCGGCATTAACTCGCCGCTGTTTTTTCCTCCCTTTTCCCCATCTTCTTTGATGAAATATCGACTTTCAAAAGCCTCTCATTGCGCGTTTTTTGCCGATTCAACCCACGCGCATGAGAAGAAAGGCAAAGTCGAAAAGATGGATTTTCGTCTTTCTCATCGAACGTTAGTAGTGAAGATGGCTCATCAATACAAGTGAACGAAATGTTCCCTAATAACATTAACGGCCAGTGCAATTAGGATTACTAACGACAGAAAAACTTATTCCAACAACAGATTTAATTTGCAAGATTGAATAAACGTTCAGTTCTGGTATGAAATTGATGGCGATATGATGTTTCGTATCTACAGACGAAACATCATATCGCCACCACTTTCATACCAGAACTGAACTTTTATTAAATCTTGCAAATTTAATCTGCGTTATATTTACTGTGATCCATAACTTATTGTAAAACCAGTGAAGTATCGTTCTAGGTAGTCAGCCGAAGTTCCGGGATTTAATCGCACAAAATATTCAGTTTCTTGCGATGTGTCTAGTTATTGTTGTTTCAAGTTACTCAGTCTCTCTCAAGGTCAAATATTCTGCGATCCTCAAGTAGTCACCTCTCAAAAATTATTGTTAGTATTTTTCGCCTTCTGATTTCTGTTGAGTGGTACTCAGAGAATTTTTTCTGTTTCAGGCTTACAAGTCGTATTAAACTCTATTCTCCGTGCCATGGTGCCTTTATTGCATATAGCTCTCCTAGTACTTTTTGTAATAATAATATACGCAATTATCGGCCTCGAGTTGTTCAGTGGAAGCCTGCATAAAACCTGCTATCACAATATAACTGGTAAGTGAAAAAGTACAAGCAAGAACTGGACAACAATTCTTGCTTTGATAGTTTACTTGCTGACTTGCTTCTGTTGTTCGATACAGTCAGACGACCGAATTAGCTGGAAAACATCCAGTTGTTTCGCAAAAGGGTTCAGCATCGCTAGAGATGGGATTTTAAAATTAATTAGCTTGCGGTGAATTGTCTTTCTGAATGTTGGCAGTTTTAGTAATCTGTTCAACTCAAAACACAGTAAGAAGAGTCAAAAATTGCCTGTTTTCTCGACCTCGGAAAATTGACTGGTTGTGTAAGAATAACGCAATACCTGCCGTGATGCAGATCATTCAAAAACAGCCACAAAAAGTGAAGTGACGTAGACACTGGAACGAAGGACAGAAGTTTCTTACAATTTCCACCAGCTTTTTCAAAGAGATGATAAGACGCTACGCATTCACTTTGACTTTAGGGACGTCCCTTAGAAGCCCCTTACCTCACCAGTCCCCTATTGTTTTAAATTTTTGGGACTGGTTGGTGACAATCTAGAGAAATTTACATAGAAGTTGATATTTATGTGAAATAGGTGGATAAAATGTTTTAAAAAAGGTCGGATTTAAATTGCTTTATCTGTAATTGGAACAGTAATTTCTTGCAAGTTATATGACTTCGTAGCAACGGGAGAGCGGATGGGAAAAAAACATATTTTGTGATATTCAGGAGCCAATTATCATCAGATTTCAATGGCCCTTTCGGTTAATGATTCAATTTTGGTCAAGTTATGCCATGAACTTGAAGACTCTAGCCTGTATTACCGCAATACCATTATGTAATATGCGCACCGTCCAGTGAGCATCCCCTGTAATGTAACATTATTCAATAATAAGTTTTCTTTGTCAATATCCAGTATCAACTAAAAATTAAGAATAAAAACCGATAATCCAGTTATGCGTCAATTATTGGAAATAAATGTCAATCACAATCAATTATGATAACAATGATGACAATTATGATTATGATTGTCGTTATCAATTATTGTGATATTTTATTATTTCTAGGCGAAACGATGGACGAAGCGCATCCTTGTAGCGAGCCTGATGGAGGTGGCTTCGATTGCAGAACGCTTGGGCCGTACGTTTGTTTAGACGGGTGGGAAGGACCAAACTTTGGTATAACTAATTTTGATAATTTTGGATTAGCAATGCTGACTGTGTTCCAATGTATTACCCTCGAGGGATGGACTGATGTTTTATATAATGTAAGTTGAACACAAGTGCTACTTCTCAATCTACCTCTAACCAACCATGTTGCGAGCAAAGTTCATTTTATTCTTTCATTCCTTTCAGATAGAAGACTCATTGGGAAATACATGGCAATGGATGTATTTCATTTCTATGGTGATATTAGGTGCATTTTTCGTGATGAATCTGATTCTCGGTGTCCTCAGCGGGTAAATATTGAACTTAGCTAATGGTAGCCATACGAAGTCTAATTATAAACCTATGATTTTTTACAAGGAATATACAAATAAGTAAATTGATATTTGGTTGATAATTTGTTTTTATCTTCATAAAATACCACTTACCAGGCCTTCGATTGTAAGTTCAACCGACATGGCCCACTTACACTAGTAAATCCCAAAAATCAGTTGTGTTAAGGTATTATGATATCGCTTCTTATTGAGTTTTCTGTAGTCACTAGACTGTTGTCTGTTCCATCTATGACCTTCCAAAAATGTTAACCTGAAAAAGTTTATACCCGAACCGGAGGTGCGGGTTCCCGAGGGTTTATCAGATTCATTCGTTGCTCTGTGCAACAACTTTTCTATACGCATAGTAATAATAACAAATGGAATACGCACTAATCCCGAAACTCACTTGCCTCACATGTCACCTCAATATTCGTCACCTCAAATTCACCTAAATACTCGTAAGCTCTATCACGGAAGCCCGTCCCTCGCTATCACCAACTAATGAATAACATCTTCCTAATCCTGTTGACAGAGCATTGAGCACATACATGGTTTTCCTAATTTAAACGTCTTTTGTAATCCTAGAGGTTCTAGGGAATTCAGATCTTGAATTGCTGCATTTACATACCAAGATGTAGTCGTTCTAGTCGCCTATTCTCGTATTTTCATACTTATGTTTCAAGTAAGATGATGTGTCTGGCAGTGAACGACTAATCTTCATGATTTCAGAGAGTTTTCCAAGGAAAGAGAGAAAGCAAAAGCAAGAGGTGACTTTCACAAGCTCAGAGAAAAACAGCAACTAGAGGAGGACCTGCGAGGTTACTTGGATTGGATTACGCAAGCAGAAGACATTGAGCCTGAAGGGGAAGAAAAGAACCAAGATTCGAAAGGTACCTATCTAGGTGGAGAAGAACAACCATAAATCAGATAAGCGCCTAGTCGGGTATTGTGTACAGTTATTGTACAAACTAGATATTAGTAAATTTACTATTGTTCTACGTAGATCTACAGTACAAAAAAAAAGTACTTGCACTGTAGAGGTCGATATGTGATAGAAAAAATTCTCACGCTCGTCCACATTTTTTCTTATTAATTGTTTTTTGTTTATTTGTTCATTACCATAAAAGTTGAAGTAGCTGTACATTTTTTGAGGGATGAGGACGCATAAGGAACGCATAATACCTACCTATGTTGCAGGAAAAAACCCAGAGACTGAATCTGCCGACCGGTTAGAAGGAGAAGAGGAACAACAGGAGTCGTGGTTTTCGAAGAAGAAAAAAGACTTTGATAGGTTTGTATCATACACGCTAACCATAGTTGAATAGCTACAAACATTTATATTTTAAAAAAGAAGAAGAGTTATTAGTTTTATTATAGCAAAATTCCTCAAACTGACTACTTGTAATAGGTATGGAATAATGAAACATGAATCAACTATAGTTTTGTATTTGCAGAGTAAATAGGCGAATGAGAAGAGCATGTAGGAAGGCTGTGAAGTCGCAAGCATTTTATTGGCTCATCATCGTATTGGTGTTTCTCAACACTGGTGTTCTAGCCACTGAGCATTACCATCAACCTCAATGGTTGAATCAATTTCAAGGTAAGCAGTAATGAGCACGAATGACAGAGATGGTACTAGAACGATATAAAAGCGGCCTTGTAATAAAGCCAGCATACTTATATTTATTTAACTGAGACCTCTCTAATGAAATTGTCCCATGTGAACATGGGACTGCATAACCTGAGTAGCCGGATTGGGTAGCAAAAAGAAATTAAATCGAATCAGATTCCAACCACGTTGTAGTTAAAATAAAAAACGGAGTTATTGAAAGGATGTCTATTTCCACTAACAGTAATAATAATAGTATTAGTAATTAATGGAAGTAGGTACGACTTGATGCTTCTGCGATGTTACTGATTAGGCATGATGAGAAAATTCTATGCACATGTCATGGAGATTTTCCCAGAAATATATTGATGTGATGTTCGGAATTCACTGAGCGCACTCTGTGAATATTATATTTATAAGAGGTCAGCTCCGTGCATGCTGTGCTTTTGCGCCTAAGATGGCTCCTCCGCAAAGGTACAAGCCGAAAGAGTAGCTGACAAAAATGAGGTAGGTCGCAGAGAATTATGTGGTTAAGGGCACACTTGCCGCAGCTGTCGTGAGGGCTCCATCATGTAGTGATGGGCCAAAGCGTTATTTTCTGATAACGCCTTATTCGCTAACAGTCATCGGTCCATAATCGCTTCCGATAAACCGTTATTCTGACAACGGGTTACCAGTTTAGGGATGGGTGTGCTGTTCACCCTGCTGTAACACATGAGTGTTGAAACATGAGTGTTCACCTGAGAGCGGATGACAAAAATTTCGTAAAGTTCGTCGTATGATACCTACCTACCTATTGCTTCATCTTGTGAATATATCACACTGATGGGCTTACATACAAATGCTGACCATAAATTAATATAATAAAAATAAACTGTTGATAGAGGAATAAAAATATTAGAATTTCCTAATCTCAAAAAAAATTCCGTTTGCCCCCCCCCCCCCCCCCCCCTCCTCCACGGGATCCCATAAAATGAAGTTTAATATGTCGGTAACTATGGGTAGGTACTATCTACAGTTTAATGTGATAGGTAGACAAAATCTTGAATTAATTAATCGGCAATATGTTTTAGAACTTCCTACATCACAGCAAACTGGAACACGAAACATTATGGGACTAGCTTTTAGGCCCTTCAACATTTTTAATGTCATTGCTCAATAAATAGAACTGAACTGAGGGAATGAGGAATAACTCTTAATTTTTTGAAGGATGAGGAAGGGCACTAAGCTGAGGCACCATCCCAAAATAGGTAGGTAACCTGTCAGGAAGTCGGTAGCAGGTAACGAGGTAAAGGGTTATCGGCGGAAGGTAGTAACTCAGTACCATCCCCACATCAAACGGTGCGAGAGCGAGACAGTTAATATTGTATATGTGCGGCTAGCCAGTAGGTACCGTCTCTTCAGCCCAAGCCCAATGCCCAGGAGAAGCGAAGTAGGTAGTAATTCCAATAACGTAGGTTTTCACCTAACCGGTTATCTCAGTAACCGATTCTTGGTCGATAACCGGTTATTCTAAGTGGTTCTGTTATTCAACGCACATCACTAGTAACCGGTTCCGATAACCTGTTATTCTGACAACCGGTTACCATTTTAGGGATGTAGACAAACATGAGTGTTCACCTGAGAGCCGACGACGAAAAGTCTACCTACCTACCTATTGCTTCATCTGGTGAATCTGTCACACTGGTGGGACAGGTTCAGGTTACATACAAATGCTGACCATAAATGTAATAGAAATAAATTGTTGATAGAGGGATACCATCCTAAAATAGGTAGGTAACCTGTTAGGTATGGAGTAAAGGGTAAAGCGTGATCACTACACGTACGCTGTGTTCTATAGCGTACAATACCATCTCACATAAGAAAAGGTCCTAAGCTGATCGATAACTTACTGTCAGGAAGTCGGTAACCGGTTACGAGGTAAAGAGTTATCGGCGGAAGGCAGTTACTTAATACCATCCCCACATCAAAGGGTGCGAGAGCCAGAAGTTACCTACGTGGGATCATTCACACATAGGTGTTGGGTAGTGAAGGGAACCACCTCCCTTGTTTGTTCTTTATCCTACTCAAAAAGGTACGTCGGTACCAGTAGGCACGGCCTCAAAGAGGGCACCAGTAGGTACGGTCTCTTTAGTACTGCCCAAGTCCAATGCCCAGGAGAAGCGAAGTAGTTATTCCAATAACCTAGGTTTTCTCGTAACCGGTTCTTGGTCGATAACGGGTTATTCTAAGCGGTTCCGTTATTAAAACCCGTCGCTACCATCACGTGTGTGCTAGGAGCTCGTATAAAATGTGGCGGGGGCGTGAAAAGCTTTTGGGTTTTTTAGATCAAAATCTCATCAACATTCTCGTTAACCCTTTCAATTCGGCGAAAAAATCAGTTTGAGTGCACCCCATTACCGGGAACAGTTATTTCTCCTCCAAGTGATTATTACGATAAAATAACTTTTCTGTCTGAAAGGCTGAAGGTCTTAGAGACGCATAAACGACCCCATAACGACGCATCAACAACAACGATGATTTCACAAGCTTCATTGCTGGGACATCATATTATGTCCCGCCGTAAACCCTGAGCACCTCAAATCCGTGACAGGGCGTCCCGGCCGTAGGTAATCGAAGAGTCAATATTGCTGGGACAGCATATGTCCCTCTGCTGCTTTTTGTTGATTGCGAACTCACACCTATACTACTGGACCACCCTGTCCTCTCCCCACTATTTGCACCCCACCTCGCCCTGACAATAGATCGTTGGGTCCATAATTATTTGCACCTTGCGAATTCAAAAAATACCACTCTATCTCAGTTCTGTAAACCCGGTCATTTCTATAACCATCCCCCTGCCCCTTATCAGCCCTCGAGTTAACGCTGTGTTGACTAATAAATTGAATTAAATTAGTGTGAAAAAAAGGTCGCAAATTCGATAAAATTATTTATTTATAATTAAATTATCGTGAAAAAAATCAGGTCGCAAATTTGATAAAATTTTTTATTTATGAAACTTTTTTGGAATAAACACTATGGTAACTCATGTAAAGCAATCTAACTGAATTGAAAATGGAGGAGAAGGAGCAGCATCTAACGTCTGAATTTTTTAGGATATGGTAGGGCTTGAAACAATTTTTACACAATGCCAAGTTGCAAGAGGTGCACAGCATTTTTGAGCGCACCTCTTTTTTGTTTTTCGCGCACCACGCACATCTCCTTCGCGTGTTTCCCTCAGTTGTGAAATGTTCTCCAACTTTCGAGAGTCTTGCCTGTTCATTAGACGATCGTGATGACGATGACGCGGATTCGGGGGATGAGTGCCTGCCTTTGCTTATCACTTCCTTGTTTGCACTACCATATCTCAGGAGACTTTCAGCAACAGCAACGAGGAATGGCAGTAAGGGTCGTTTTCGGTCCTTAACGTCTTGATGAACAACGTGGTCATTTACAATCGAGGTCATTAGCAATCTGTAAAATACCTTTTTCCACCACTTGTTGGATTTGCGATCCACCTAGTAGCACGTTCCCAGTTGGTCGGAGAGGTCAACCCCACCCATGAACTCATTGTAAAACGTTACCATTGATGGACAGGAGAATTCCTTCTTGGAACCATCTTTCAGAGTTCTAATCGCAGTAGGTAATTCATTGCTATGGCAATTTGACATGACATAAACCTCCTTCGTGTCCATCCATTTGACAGCAGTTATTCCCTCGTTTGTAACTTGGAAAATGGAATTTGGAAAATTTGGTGCAAAAATGCCAGAGGTAGGTAAGCGTTGGAATGGAATGAATAAATTGGCTAAGAGTCATCTCGTTAACAACCGAGCGATATTGTCGGTTGTCGCTTGTTTGATCAGGTGGAAAGCGATTGAGATGGGATCAGATTCATCAGAAGGGACTTGGGTTGGGTTTGGAGGCGCAAAGTGGCGTTATTTTCCGTTCCCACATGTTTTTCAGTAAATGGGACATAATGTTGTCCCAGCCGTAATTTCAAAAATTTTCCAGGCTGGGACAGCTCATGTCCCGTTCGGTATGAAAGGGTTAAGGAACGCGAAGAGCTCCTGGATCTACGCTCAATATAAAGCCGTAAAAATTACGAAGGCCGACCGACCCATTTCTGTGTCGCACTGAACCCATGCGGTAGTCTGTAAGCGTCAAGAAAGGTGGAAGGAGGTGAGGTGTTGAAACATTCAGTCAGTCGTTTCAAAACTCACGATTAATTACCGATCAAAATGTTACAGATCTCAATCTCATATCAATAAACTTTGTGGCACTCATTGATGTTTCATTGATTCGCTCGTTTTTCTTTCTGTTGCAGAAATCACTAATGTCTTTTTTGTGGCCTTGTTTTCAATGGAAATGTTACTAAAGATGTATAGTTTAGGTTTCCAAGTAAGTTAATTCGCTAAGTCATATCACATTTGACTTTTAGAGTTCGTTAGTATAATAAGTAGGTGAGTGCGAGTTTACAGCAGAATGAATAAATTAATCCCTCAACTACATGAGAAAGTAGCAGCTGATCAGTACAGCTCTAGATAATATGATTCAACTAGCTATCATTATTAATGTAATATTGTACATACGAGGGAATTCAAACTTCAACGAGCCTTTAGCTTTGAACATAATTGTTTACCTAACATTAACCAATTCTAATAACAAAATTTTGGACTGTTTTCCTGGGCATATTTCGTTTCTTCGGCCATGTTTTTTCGTCGGATCATTTTTTTCGATTTTTTATCAATAAAACCCGGGGAACGTCATTCATCCAACTGCGCGACTACATTCAAACGCAGGCGCTTCTTTGATGGGCCGAAATGGAATGCAAAAAACGCTTGGTGAGAACTGATTAAGAATAAGACTTTCCGGTCGATTTTGGGTAGTTTGGCCCCCATTATAATTTATTATTATTAAGTTTTGAATGTGCGTTTGGATTAACCTACTTGTTACTTGGCGGGACGTTATGATGGGACCGTTATAACGAATATGCAACTCGAACCTGATTGAGAAAGTAGAGCAGCAAGACTCTTTGATAATATCCAAAACCAACACGTTCAACGACTCAACTGGCCGCTTTTTCCCGCTCTGTTCACTGATTTCTCTCATTTCCACGAAATTCATCTTCCCCCGAAATGTGCCGTTCAACGCCATGTGTGCAACTCAGGAAATGATGGGGAGCATATCCTAGTACCCTGATACTGCCTACATGATATGAGCACGAAGGCTCGTTTATAGATGAACACCCCTCGCATACTACTATTATTTGAATGGCTTACTTATTGTTGAATTGAGTTAATACCAATGACCAAGTATTTAGTAATGAGCCTTCATTTTTCGACATCTGACATGTGTTACCAAAATTACTTTTTTTCAGGGATATTTTGTATCGCTATTCAATCGGTTCGATTGTTTCGTTGTTATTGGAAGTATAACTGAGATGGTGCTCACAAACGCTGACATCATGCCACCTTTAGGAGTATCTGTACTTCGGTGCGTCCGGTTACTGAGGGTATTTAAGGTAACCAAGTGAGTATGAAATGTATGATCTGTTTCGTTTCTTTTAGTCATTTAATAAATTGTACCTGTCATTTAAAGAATTAGAGACGATAATAATTAATGCACATACAGATTCTATCATTAAAACATTATTATACCTACCTCAATTCAAACACAGCTCATGCAATGAAGAAGGCTCCACGCAAAGTGTAGTCAACATAACAATACGTAACTAGGTACTCAGTTTGAAAATTCAATAAATCAGTGAATATAGTTCAGGAACATAAATTATGATTATTACACTATTTCGAGCAAGTTACTATACGAGCATTCTGGCAATAATCGAGAATCTGGAATTTGGTGAAAGGCAAACGTAAGACTTCAACGATTTCGATGATGAAATTGATATGCATGCATTGATTCTTCGCTGACTGTCTTTTTCTCGTTGGGATAATCCTATTTATTTTGCCTGAAGAGAAAACATTAAGGAAGCTCAATACAGATTACGATGATCACGTTTTGCTATGATGTCCATGACTCTAATGAACAAGTTTTGGGATCTATCGAACATTCATGTAGTTGACATTGACATGTTTTCTTTTTGCCATCAACTGTTTAGTTTTTATCAGATTTAATCCAAGATTTTGCTTTATTTTTCTATCTAAAAACTTCTTCGTCACTCCAATATGAGAATTCACACCTCCACCGTCCCTCAACATTTAGAACTGAAATCAAGAATCCAAAACTCATATTTTCTACCCTCTACCGGTTCTCCGAAACTATTCATACAATGAAAATTTATGAAACTTAGAACATACGTCATTTTCAATTCAGGGATGGTGGTTTTCTCAACCACTCATATGGTGCAATACGAATTTTTTTAAATTCTTGAGTGAATTCCTTTACTCTTAAACGTGGTCCCCCCCCACCCATTTGATCGAGGATTTGGTTAAAGAAGCATTAATTGTCATGTAATCTTATGGATTTCTTAGATACTTTCTCCTGCTCTACTGACGTAATTAAGGACTGTTACAGGTAC